>PPNR03000002.1:600000-879547 GCA_003709245.3 Williopsis saturnus
TGTAGATCCTAGAAGCTGCCATTGAACTATCTTTCAACAAGGTCAAGATCTCCTTACCAGCTTCAGCATCGTGTCGAATATCAGTATAGTCGGGGTGTAACTCATCGTACGGAACCTCATGGACATAATATACTAAACATGCAACTGAGAAGAAGATGGTATATATAGAGAACCAATATGAACCTGAAAGCATGTTCTTCTTGATCATATCTTGAGCCAATTTCACAACAGTTCTTGCAACACTGATACAGTTTTTGGCTCTTTGGATCGATAATGTGTCCACATGAGGTTGTGAGGTGTACTTTGGAGAGATGTAGTGGATGAAAGGACGGTATAGAACAATCTGAACATGGAGGAAGGACAAATGTAATAATCTGTTGGCCTTGTAGTATTGAAATGGAGGATCAAATCCTGGGATCAGTTCCTTTGGAAGGTCTGATAGCCAATCTCTCAACTCCAATTCCATCTCAGACACTTTCTCGTGCGAGGTCAGCCTCAGATCATTGTTGATCGGATACAAGTTCTTTGCAATGTTGTTCAGAACCAATATGAGCTTTGTATGGCAGTTTGCTATGGCAGCAGAACTTAATTTGTCACTCTCTTGTTCCAAGTATCCAGTCTCTGTAATCTTATCATCGTCAAGCTCCAAAGGAAGATCCTGCTCAATATCCTCAAGCGCAATAGATCTTGGAAGACCAAGAATAGTGTTTACATAGATGTCCATCTTGTAAATTGTCCAAAACAATCTCTTTCTCGTTTCCAACTCAATAGGGTTGAAATCATGTTCTGCCTTCCTATGGAACCCTTCTTTCAACGCAGATCTGAGTGCGACACCAATGTATGAATAACAAGTAGTCAAATTAGCAGAGCATTGCAAAAACAAAGTCAACATGACAATAGTCTGGATGGCATATAGGTCACGAGCATCTGTGATATCAATCAACTTCCTTGCAGCAACAAAATATCTATACCCTTCATCCTCCAGGAATTTATCATCAATACCATTCCTCTTACTGAACAAAGCGCCGACAGCCATGACAGAATAGGCCAGTGGCAAGAACTTGTTCTGCTTATTTGTATAGTTTTCTGGGTCTGTCTCGTATAGTTCATCCAAATCCTTGATGAATGATGGCCTATGATAAAATCTGAAGAGAACACAAGGTGAGGCCCAAGTCTTCGTAACCAATTCAAGAGCCACGTTTTTTGGTGGCAAGATGATCTTGATCTCACGACCATCTTTTGACTCTATTGAGCCATCAATATTTGGGTGTGGTATGCTCAATTTAACTTTCTTAGTCACCTTCTCCGTTGACGAGGTTTGGATAGTTGGAGGTTTGGATGTGATGCATGAAGGAGTTGATACAGATTCCATCTCTGACTTGATGTTTGGCACTTCTGTTCTGTAAAGCTCAGTGGTGCTCTCAAGATTGACACTTCCATCTGGGTTTAACGACTCAGATAAAGCAGCTTCGAATGATTCATAGTTGAAATTTGAATCAAAGACATCAATATTTGGCAGCAGAAGGTGTAATACTTGTTCGGCGCTCCTTAGCTTTGATTCTATCAAATGTAAATCGGCACCCGACTTCTTTCGGTTTGTGGGCTGGTCATAAGTACAATCATATGAGTACACTGTACAGTGGATACATGGCTGTTGACCATCACACTTCACTTTCTTCTTGCGGCACTCATCACAAGCCCTTGTGACCCTCTTACGTTTCTGCAACTTCTGATCGCCCTGTGGTATAATTACGGTGGGTGAGCCTATATCTCGAGGCATCTTTGGTAAGTTGATGTTTGGGGCAAAGTCCGTGTAGCTGCGGCCAAGTGTGAATGTCACAGGCCCTCAGCGCAAGCTTCGTGAATATGGCAAGAACAATAGCTGAATGAGATGTTCGTTGTCCTGTTCTCTGCCGATAAACATATTAAGGTGAGGCTCAGAGATTTCAAAAGTTGGATTTGGCACAAAATGGCGCAGAACTGGGCAACGCAGGAGCCAAATCCGGCAATGGAAATTTCGCAAGTGAAGTGACGCTTGCGCATTTGCACGCATACGGATAATAGAAATCGCGCAAACTTTTGGCAATTGTTCTGACACCTTTTCCATTGGCGATAAGAAGATAGTATTGCTCCCTTTGATGATGACGGCTTAACCCATATATAGCCTCAGCAACCCAAATATCTTCGCTGCAATTTCAGGCCGACGCCAGATTGGACAACCTTCCATTCATCACGTAATGCTGACATCAGCACTATTTTTTTTTGTTTACGTTCGCGGCCGGAAAACCAAAACAAAAGAAAACAAAGCATCAACAAAGGGCAAAAGCCTTTACGAAAGGTTCGAAAGCACTTATAACCGGTCATCTACACCAAAACGGAGCAGCACCTCACAGCGCGCTTGTGGCTAATTTACACCCAGTGGAAAGCAGTGAATCTCGAAGATGTCTGACGGTTCCAGAAAGAGACCTTCGGACGACACCGTGGATAAGGTAAGTTTGTTGTGATTTCAAGGTTTTGAATGGTTAGGGTCCTGATTCCTTCAAAGATTCTCTGTAACGTCCTTCTGGTACGGGTTATAAGGCAAGGCGGTCGAATCTAGCAAAGAAACTTGCAAGACCATAGGAGGGTCATGTCGAGATTTTGGTTCATTTGTTAATGTTTCTCTCCCCCATGCGTCTCTCGGCGGCTAACACCTCAATGAAGCAAACAACAGGAACCCCACCAAAATAGCTGTATTCTTCTTTAATGGCATCTACTAACACACTTATAGTTTGCACAATACGATGATCCCAATGAACTGGTGAATGCCGTCATCTCGACTCTGAACAGCCCTGAGCAGAAAACGGTTGTCGCAGAAACCTGTGCTAATGATAAAAATCTTGCTACTGAAGTTCAAGCGTACGCTAAAATTGCAGGTAATAACTGGACATACTACGTGAAAACTCTTAATATCACTATCGGAAGAAACACAGAGAATGTCAATCCAGAGGATGAAGGTGCCATCAACATTGACCTTGGTCCTTCGAAAGTTGTGAGTCGTTCCCATGCTAGCATAAACTACAATATAAACACAAGATCATGGGAACTTTACGTCTCTGGAAGAAACGGTGCCAAAGTTGATACAGCTAAGGTTTCATGTGGTCCGAATTCTACTGCAACTCCATTGAACTCGGGTGCCGTTGTTGATATAGGTGGTACACAAATGATGTTCATCCTTCCTGACGCACAGCCAATTATTTCGAAGGCCATTCTGGAACAAGTGGCTCCAAAGTTGCCTGCACCAAAATCTAAGAAGCCTAACTTGAGTTCCCAAAGCTCCTTTACTGGCCGTGTAAATAAATCATCGTTGTCAGGGCCAATGAAGGCTTTCCAAATGTTTGATAATAATGAGACTCCAAAGAATAATAATGGTTCTAGCGCTTCTGAGAATGATCTCTCTATGGATGAATCTCGTGATATCAAACCGCCGTACTCATATGCTACCATGATTACGCAGGCGATCTTGTCTAACCCAGACGGTGTCCTCTCATTGTCTGAGATTTATGACTGGATTGCCCAACACTATGCATTCTATAGATTCTCCAAATCTGGATGGCAGAACTCTATTAGACATAACTTATCTTTAAACAAGGCATTTGAGAAGGTCCCAAGAAGACCAAACGAACCTGGGAAAGGTATGAAATGGCAAATCAGTGATTCTTATAAGGATGAGTTTATGAAGAAGTTCCAAAGTGGGTCTCTGTCAAAAGCAAGAAGAGGTTCTTCTGTTTCTAGGCAACTTCAACTTCATCTGATCACGCATAATGACTTACCGGCTTCCCAATCACAAAGACGCAAGATTCCCCCACAACATTATCCAAACCCACCACCAATGTCATTCCAATCAGGTCCTCCAAAACCAATGCAGCCTCTTCACCAACATTCAAACTCTCAGGAGGGTTTGCAATTCATGCCTGTAGGTACTCCAGGAAATCCACAATACAATGGATCTGGTCCTGCTCCACCTCCATATGGAAACAGCATATATGTTCCTACTCAACTCCCACCACTTCAACAACAAGGTGGGCAATTGCCGTATCCACAAGGAATGTATACTCATTCTAGAGACTCGTCTATGGGAAGTAACTCACAATTTCCAGTTGGGCCATTCCCACAACAGCAGCCTCCACAGCTTCAACCATTACAACCCTCTCAACCACAGCAGAATGCTCCACCTTCATTGCAACAACTAAGCCAATCTCAACAACACCAACAGTTATCACAGCCAACTTCATTGCACAATTCTAGTGCTCGGCTACAAGAGCAGGGACAGAAACGGAATGGCCCTGTTGCACAAGCTCCCCAATCTCATTCGGGTGCTACACAGCAATCATTGTCATCGTCTGATCCAAATGTTCATTCATCATCTCAAACAATACGACCAACCACAACTGATGTCCCTTCTACGGATCGTACTGAGATTAAACCTGATACTCGTGATCAATCTTCAATTGCATCGCAGTTATCGTCACCAATTAAGGCTGAATCAAAACCATTCGGGACGTTCCAAATAAATGGGAATGACAGTTCAAGAGATCAACATCCCGGTCCAGATTATGGAATGATTACATCTCCAGGTAAGCCTTTCTCTATATCTGCCGTGGAGGCATACACACCAGAGCGCGGTGCTCGTAAGAAGGACTCTACCGACGCTGGCCATCCAGCCAACTTGCAATCGTCCCCAGCTTTATGGAACTTTGTCCAATTCAGCACACCATTACAACCAGGACAAGCGAAAGATTCTGCCTCACCGCCAAAGAATGGCTATAATGTGCCAGATTCTCCATTAAACTCCAAGACCAAGCAACTTGGTGATAATGGTGATCTTCGTAATGTTGATCTTGCGAAAGGTTTCAAGAAGTGATGCTGGATGTACTGTGTGTTCAGCTGCTGTAAGCGTAACGTTGTATTATATCTTGTGTGTGTTTTTATATCTCTATGGTACCCATGTTCCTTCATTTGGCAATTATATTGTTACGTTTCTCATAAGCATGACTGCTTTAAATTATTTTTCTCCTAAGATGGTGGTCTTCTCCATCATTAGAAACTTTGTGGTTGGGTACTGGCTTACCCTATTCCTGTCAGCCTCCATCATTCATGATGAGGAAGTGTGTACATAATATGAGAGATATGTATCGACATGACAAGCAGTAGTCATGGTAAGATGTAGTAGCTACTGTTACGACAGTGCTTAATTAGTCCCAACAGTATCCATTCCAGGAAGTGCTACCGCTGTCACTACAATGTATGCGATACAATTACATATAAACATTTAAGCTAGCCTATACTCGTTTCCAGTTAGTAACCCAAGGCAGCCAACTCTTGAGAGACCTTAGAGTCGGCTTGAGAAGCCTTAGCAGCCTCAATCTTCTTAGAAGCAGCCTTCTTCTTAGCGTAGTACTCAGCAGCTCTAACCTTACGCTTCTCCTCCAACTTAGAAACAACATCGCTGTACTTCCAACCGACAGAAGCAGACAAGTCACCGAGAGTGGTGTACTTTCTACCTGGCTTCAATCTCAAGACTCTCAAGGCTTGTGGAACAACAACTCTCTTCTTCTTGTCGTATGGTGGTGGAACACCCTCGAAGACTTTGAGTCTCTCCAAAGCAGCCTTACCACGGGCAGTCTTGTGAGAGATCATACCACGGATAGCCTTGTAGAAGATACGGGATGGAGCTCTGAAGTGGAATGGACCTCTGGTCTTGTTGAAACGAGTACCCTTTCTCAAGTAGTCGTGGTATTTCAACTTGGTTCTGAAGAGTTCACCAGAGACGTTAAGGGCCTCACAACGAACAATAACAACCTTTTGGCCTTCCAAAAGTTGCTTAGCAACAATGGAGGCAAGACGACCCAAAAGGTGACCCTTACCTATGAATGCTCTGTTAGTACTTGTTACGTGAAAAATCGTGAGTCGAGTGTGCAGTAAGAGAAAAGCATCTTTGATAGTATTCATTTTCTGGTGAAACATCTATGACTCCTATATTTCTGGAATCAAACCTTATGTTAAGTTTCCCTCCTTTGTGGTTTCATTACAGCTTGTATACGTCTGGAAAATTCTTCATTTGATTCCGTAAGTCTGCTAATGCTGCAATGTTGATCTTCTATGCTTCTCTCTTGTACATCTCTTACGCCTTCAGTGTTCACATACCGTCAACGACAACAACTGGCTCGTAGGAGTTCATGATGGCTTCTGATGTGTTTGTTATGCCTTGTAGCTTGGTGAGGTGTTGAAAGATTTCAATTTTTACCTAGACGATCGCGCAGTACCTCAAGATGAAAATTCTGGCGCGGGCTCCTGAGCTGATGGGACTGCGAAATTAGGCTCAGTTGGCAGAGACTCACAAGCACCCTGGGCAGAGCGTTCGGTAACAGCACACACCGAGCGCCCGCCTAGCTCAGTTTGAAAAACTAGAACAACTCGCAAATGCTGCACTAACCAGATATGATAATAAACATCTGGACATCATTAAAGGTTGTTCCTTAGCCCTATGTTAATACACGTGATCAATCAACGACCCTAGTTTATCTATGTGTCAACTGCGAAGTCGATAGTACTTGGTGAAACCGAACATGACAAGACCAATAATATCTCAATAAGACGCTACTGTGTTTCTTTTCTCATTTTATTCATCAGCTTATTAAATACCATCACGAAAATATCACCTTTCCTCCCTTCATCTGACATCTCTCATCCACATAGTAGTCAAGAACACTAGGTGTATCATCACATTCTATCAGCACAACATCTATATTGTGCAATGACCTTGCCTTTCTAAGACTTATCATAACCTCATTAAAGATGTTATGTGATTGCACGAAGCTATGTACCTTGTCCCTCTCCAGGCAATGTTTCATGTTGGTCATCACTATTGTGCAGTCCCGAGCGCTTTGATACTCCATCACTGCCTGACGTATACCAAATAAATCAAAGCATTGAGAATAGTGTACCTTGTCCAGAGTCTCTGGTGGTAATTGAGATATCAGAATCTCTGGCTGTATTGGCGTAGATCCACAGTCCAAAATCTTGCACTCTTTCCCTGAAGAAAAAGTATTCAAAACAACCTGCTCGTGTTAGCTTCCGAGAAAAACCGTCAATTCGCTATCTCATACCTTCAGTGCATCCTCAATGGAGCTACTCCTCGTGTTTATGAGGATCAAACCTTCCATGTTGTGGACTGACGCCTTCCTTTCCGGTGAGCGTTAGGAAAACGATCGTTACAAAGCTTAACAAAGAGCCTCATTCGGATGAAGTCCAAAAGAGATTATTGAAGAAAAGAAAAACTACTTAATCTGAATATCAACAATATCTGAAACAATAAATAAAAGCGGATTACGTATCAACAAACCTCAGCCTGAATGATTTCTATGCACAATGAACAGTTTAGTCAACTTACTTGGCAGCCATCTTGTTCAAAGCGGAACCATACTTGAACCACTCGATTTGCTCAGCGTTGTAAGTGTGAGACAATGGGGTCTCCCAAGCCTCACCGTTCTTTGGATGCACTCTCAAAGTAACGTTCTTAGCTGGGGCCAACTCCTTCAATCCCAAGATGTCAACAGTGTCATCTGGGTTGATCTTGTCGTAAGCAGCTGGATCAACGAAGTTCAATGGCAAAAGACCTTGCTTCTTCAAGTTGGTCTCGTGGATACGAGCAAAGGACTTGGTGATGATAGCGAAACCACCGAGGTAACGTGGCTCCAAAGCGGCGTGCTCACGGGAAGAACCTTCACCGAAGTTCTCACCACCAATGACAACCCACTTAATACCAGCATCTCTGTAAGCAATAGCAGTGTCTGGGACACCAGAGTACTCACCAGTGTACAAGTTCTTGACAGTGTTAGCCTTACCGTTCTCAGCGTTGATAGCACCAATCATGTAGTTGTTGGAAATATTTTGCAAGTGACCTCTGTACTTCAACCATGGACCGGCCATAGAGATATGGTCAGTGGTGGTCTTACCGACAGACTTGATCAAGATTGGCATGTTCAAACCATCCTCGCCGTTCCATGGCTTGAATGGAGTCAACTTTTGCAAACGGTCAGACTCTGGGGAGATCTGAACAGAAACAGACTCACGGTCAGCTGGTGGAGCTTGGTAAGTGTTCTCACCAGCATCGTAACCACGGACTGGGAGACCGTCACCCGTTGGTGGCTTCAACTTGAACTCCTTACCATCAGCACCGACAAGGGTATCAGTGATTGGGTTGAATCTCAAGTCACCAGCAATGGCGTAAGCGGTAACCAACTCTGGAGAAGCAACGAAAGCGTGGGTGGCTGGGTTACCATCGTTTCTGGCAGTGAAGTTTCTGTTGTAAGAAGAGACAATGGTGTTCTTGTCACCCTTCTTGATGTCTTGTCTGTCCCATTGACCGATACATGGACCACAAGCGTTAGCTAAGACAATACCACCGAACTCCTCGAAGGTTTGCAATTGACCGTCACGGGCAATAGTAGCTCTAATTTGCTCGGAACCTGGAGTAACGGTGAACAAAGACTTAGATTTGATACCGTGCTCAGCAGCATCCTTAATGATAGAAGCAGATCTGGACATATCTTCGTAAGAAGAGTTGGTACAAGAACCAATCAAACCAACCTTAACCTCCAATGGCCAGTCGTTCTCAATGGCAACCTCCTTCATCTTGGAGATTGGAGTGGCCAAATCTGGAGTGAATGGACCGTTGACGTGTGGCTCCAAGGTGTTCAAGTCAATCTCGATAACCTCATCGTACTCAGCACCGGCATCAGCAGACAAGAAGTCCTTCTTGTACAATTGAGCGAACTCAGCAATCTTGTTACGGCCAGTAGCGTTCAAGTAGTCAACCATGGACTTGTTGAATGGGAAAACGGAGGTAGTAGCACCGATTTCAGCACCCATGTTACAGATAGTACCCATACCAGTACAGGAGAAAGTGTCAACACCATCACCGAAGTATTCGACAATCTTACCAGTACCACCCTTGACAGTAGTAATACCAGCCAACTTCAAGATAATATCCTTTGGAGAAGTCCAACCGTTCATCTTACCAGTCAACTTAACACCCATAATCTTTGGAGCCTTCAACTCCCATGGCAAGTCAGCCATGACATCAACAGCATCAGCACCACCAACACCGATAGCCAATTGACCCAAACCACCAGCGTTTGGAGTGTGGGAATCAGTACCGATGATCAAAGCACCTGGGAAGGCATAGTTCTCCAAAACGATTTGGTGAATGATACCAGAACCTGGCTTCCAGAAACCAATGTTGTACTTAGCGGTAGCTGTGGCCAAGAAGTCGTAAACCTCCTTGTTCAAGTCAATGGCACGGGCCAAATCCTTTGCACCACCAACTTGAGCTTGAATCAAATGGTCACAATGGACGGTGGTTGGGGTAGCAACTTGTGGTAAGCCAGCAGACATGAATTGCAAGATGGCCATTTGGGCGGTAGCATCCTGACAGGCGACTCTGTCTGGTCTGAGCTTCAAGTAGGAGACACCACGCTCAATCTCTTGCTCATGTGGGTTGTCCAAATGACCGTAAAGGATCTTCTCGGCGTAAGTGAGAGGTCTACCCAAACGTTGCTTGACAATCTCAACGTTCTCGAGGTGCTTTTTGTAAGCGATGAAGGAGTGGTCCTCAAGCAAGTTCTGGCCCACCTTAGAGTCTCTGGTGAGCTCAGAGACAGTAGCAAAGCCACGAGCGACTCTTGGGTTCTGTGTCAGGAGGTTAGTACCATATCAAAAAGATCTCTAGACTAGAGCGGTTGATCCCTGTATCAATCAGTTCTCACACTAGAACACAATGAACGCACCTTCAAGTAGTTACGAGCAGCCAACATTGTTGCACGTACGTTAGTTTGGCTGATGAAAGGGGAGAGAGGGAGAGAAAGGGATTTGTTGACGTTGATATAACACGGATCGCCGCGGTTGGGGGCACATGTGCGTAGGTCATTCGAACTGGTAGATGAGTTGCAGTTGGGCAGGGGGTTTAGGAGTGGACCTTCGGGGTTGAAGGCAGAGGTTATTGCAAAATATAATTAGCTACATGGCATCAATTAGTCAATAACACTATATACATGACTTCTCAAGACATTTTACTGCCAGAAATGTCTTTAAACCCCTACACCACGCTCTCCGTCAGCCTATTTTCGTGGCCTCTGATTGGCCCCCCGGCTGTGCGATGGGGGCCCGTTTTGGAAGGGGCGGCCATCCACCAAAAGCTCATTTCGCGGGGCCGAAGGGCGGCAGGCCCGAACTCGGGAAAGATGGTGCAGAGCCAATCACAGAAGGTGCAAATGCGCACAGACAAGACAAACCACCAGATGAACCATGAACAGATGACAGAGGGCTCATCGGAACGCGCGAAAGGATGTGCCAGTGGGCACTTATCGGCCTGGGCTTTACACGATCTGTACAACCGTGTGATCTGATCTGATCTGAATGAGTATTTTTCTTTACAAAAGAGCCATCTCTAGAAACCCTTCTCGCTCCCGAAGCTCAAACATGCGGACACGCCCATCACTAAAACTGACATAGAGCCAAGCACCGGTATCAACACGGTTAACACCCACGCCGGTTATAGATGCAAACGTTAGGTTATCCAACGGCGCCTTGGGCCATGTGTGCTCTTCGCGAATAGAATGAAGGCCCCTGTGCTTTACCAGACGGAATACGGTGAAGAACCCAGTCTGCGACACAGTGACAACGGCACTTAACCACGGAATACACCGGACAATAGATAACCTATTGGAGTATTCCATTTCTTCTAGCAGCCCAAACTCAAACAAATCACCAGTGTCAGCATTGGACACCAACTGATCTGCTCTGAATAATGCAACTTTGGCCGCAGTTGTCACAATAAGAAATAACACCGATCCGTTACTCGGAGCCGCCGCACCCATCGGGGTTTCAAAGTATATATTCTTGATACGACTCATTTTATCTGTGACACTGTTCAATCGGGAAACATCGACCTGCCTGTTCTGTTCTTCATCAAATTGAGTCCTTAAATGGATACTTTCATAAGTTGCGGCACCTCCTAAACTCGATGTGGCAAGATGGTTATCCATCAACCCCAGAATCTTGGAACATTGTAATATATGCGTCGTGTTCACGCCTTCGTCAACACCAAGATACCTCGAATCGTTGACTTCCATAAAATCATCCTCTGTGAAGCAATTCACGCTCCATGCTTGTTCCTGTAATTGTGTTCTATACCTGATACTGCATGTGATCAAGCATTGTGGATCACTTGCTAAATCGGATATCAAGAAATCCAATACAGCATCTGGATGCAAAGAATGAGGCATATCAATAGGCATAACGTTCACCAATCCCGTAAACTCCATTACTATCAACTCACCTGCTATAGAAACACACGAAACGGAAACCATGTTACTCTCCACCTTCAAGATCTTCACAGATGGGACATTATGCATCAGCTCCACACTCTCACCAACCCGTAATGTACCATCACCTAATTGCACCAAGGAAACCCTTCTAGAGTTATCTGATACTACAACGATATCACCCTGGGCATCTGCCCCCCACACAGAAGATGTCATGGAGAACTGAAACTTTGGTAAGAATAGACTCTCTTTGTTGAAATCTGTCAGATCATAAAAAAGTGTTCGTCCATCATCAACACAACATATTAACATATCCTTGCATCTCAAATGCACAACCTTAATGAAGTTGATGATATGTGGGTGGAATGGCGAAACTGCTGCCTCTCGATGCCTCAACAATGTCAGAAACGGCTTGGTATCTTGTGTATGGAACAGTGCTTCATCTTTCAACACAATTATTCTGGAACCCACCGCCATGAATAGCCAAGAACCATAACATTCGGTCAAATTGTTCCTGAATTTAACACTTTCCTCTCCCCCTTCAACCTGCAGTTCCTTCAACTCTCGGAACTCAAGCGAATCATCGTACTTCGAGGATGGCCCAATGGTTTCATCCATGGGTTGCAACACTTGTTCCTTATGCATATCATAATGATCATACGCAACCTTAGCACCTTCATCCACATCAACATATTCTTTAGCACTGAATGCAAATGGTCTCAGTACATACCTTACGTCTCGTCTCTTCGAATGCAACAAGTCAGAGTAATAGTTATCTGCGTCATCACCTTCATCATCACCGTCACGTAACGCTACTGAATGAACATTAATGAATTGAAGATATCTTCGGAATCTCCTCAGTTTATCAGCATGTGTAGACCTCGAGGCGAATGATTGTATAGTATCTTGACTCCCCGGTGGGAATACTTGTAACGAAGCGTACATCGGAGTGCAAAGACCTGAGTCCCTTCTCTCTTCGCCGGAATATTCATTTGTACCAAGCTCTGAATGAGTACTTTCCATAGTTCTAGTGTGCTGTTTTCAATAAAACCGTGTGTTTGGGAGGTCCCCCCAGATGAATTGATGAATTTTCCCTTTATGGCGAAGGCACGCGTTCTCAAGAGGTGAAGATTTATGTGTCACTTTCGCTCTGAAAATCTCTGCGCCCCCAAACAAAACCACACTACAAACGGAGGTATAACTAAAGACATTCATATAATAATACACTTAAAAAAAGTCCTCAATTTCTTGGAACTTCTGCTTGGAGTATGCCTCTAGAGAAACGGCATCAGAATAGACTCCAGACCCTTCCTCATTATAAAATTTGGCATTGCCGTAGATCCTCAAAAGCGCCTCTTTGAACTGATCAAATGACGTGATCTTCCCTGTCTTGATCTGCATGCGGATACCATTGATAGCAATTGGTTTAGGAATCAGTTTGTAATAATCTGGATACAGCTTTCTTGATGGCAAACTGATGAAATATTCACTGAGTAAGTGGCCATCAGTCTCGTCGGTCATCCCTTGAAGGTCATCCAACAAGGCCAACGAACTCGACTTCCACTCTGGTTCTTCAAGTTTCTGTCTCTTTGGAGGGGCGGAATCTTCATCATCTTCCTCCTCGCTCTCATCTGAAACAAAACTCTCTTCTTCTTCTTTCGCCTCCACAGTCGCAGATCTTGATCTCTTTGGACGACCATTTGGCGTCTCTTCAACAGCAGCTTCAGGGCGTCTACTTCTTCTTCTATCCTTTGCAGCCCTCTTACGTGCAACGGCGGCTTCAACGGAATCGTTATCATCATCCATGGCCATCAACCATTGTTCTTCGGTCAAACCATCGTCATAGAAGACGCGCTTCTTTTCTCTGGTACGCCCAAGCTCTTTCGTCTCTTGAACCAAATGCTGTTCGATATCTTCGGCGAAAATCTCTGGAAGTTCCTCCTCGGTGAGCAATCTCTCCCTGTATCCACCTGGTTTTCTGCTTTGGATCTTCTCGTAAGTGGCCCGTTCCAAATCCATCTTGGTGAAAAGTTCTCTTTCAGCGTCATTTCTCGCAAGGATATCATTCAACTCGTCATCATCCAATTCACCATTCTCCTCGGCATTCTTACGACCCTCATTCCCCAACAATTGTTTCAAGAAGGCCTCTTGCTCTTCAGCAGTAGATTTGTTATCGAACTTACCGGCCTGGATAACCTTGCCGTCAATCTCCAACTTTTGAGAAGCTCTCTCCAAGATCACTTCCTCAACAGTATCAGATGTAACCAATCTTAAGATTCTCACTTCATTCTTTTGGCCAATTCTATGAGCACGATCCTGGGCTTGCAAATCTTGATGTGGGTTCCAATCCGAGTCGAAGATGATGACAGTATCAGCAGACTGCAAGTTTAAACCCAAACCACCAGCTCTAGTGGACAGCAAGAAACAGAAGTAGTCAGACTCTGGTTTGTTAAACACCTTCAACATACCAGTACGATCATCTGCCTTTGTTGAACCATCAAGTCTCAAATACTTCATTTCTCTGAATCTTAAGAAATCTTCCATTATATCCATCACTTGAGTCATTTGGAAGAACATCAAAACCTTGTGACCAGATTTCTTGAACTTTGGGAGCACTCTGTCCAAGATTTCAAACTTACCACTGCATCTCCAGAGCATGTCAGTGGTTGCTCTGCTTGGGTTGATCACATTCTCAACTTCCTCAAAGACATATGGATGGTTACAAATCTTTCTCAACTGCATGATCTTATTGTTGAGACCCTTGATACCAGACTTTGTTGCACCTTGAGCACCAGCACCGACAAACAAGGCGTTATGCTTAAGCATTTGTTGGTATAACACGTACTGCAACCCAGAGAGCTTACATTTGACAACTTTCTCTACTTTATCAGGCAAGTCCTTTTCCACTTCTTTCTTCAAGCGACGAAGCAAGAACGGTCTCAAGACCTTGTGCAATCTTCTGATGACCAATAATGTCTCTTCTTCAGAAAGCTCAATCTTCTCTTGGCCACCAGTGTTATCGAATGGTGTATTGAACCACTCATCGAAGGTCTTTTGAGAGTTGAAAACCTTCGGCAAGACGAAGTTCAACAAAGCCCACAATTCCGGTAAATTGTTCTGCAACGGAGTACCTGTCAAAATCAAGCGGTTCTTTGTGTGGTAATATTGAGCCAAAGTCGAAGACAACTTGGATTGTGAGTTCTTCATACGATGACCTTCATCAATAATCATATGCACCCACTTCAACTTACTCAAGACAGGACGATCCTTGATGATGTATTCAAAAGTTGTCAGCAGGACATTGAAGTTACCAGATCTCACGTCGGCAGCCAAATGTTTACGTTGAGTCGGTGTGCCCTTGTACACAATGACTTTCAATGAAGGAGCCCATTTCTCAAACTCCAAAGTCCAGTTAGTGATAGTAGACAATGGGACAATAACCAAGTATGGACCCTTTTGCTTTTTCTTCTCAATCAAGTAGGCGATCAAAGATAAAGTTTGAATCGTCTTTCCCAAACCCATTTCATCTGCCAAGATACCGTTCAAATGGTTATTATATAATGACACCATCCATTGCAAACCTTTCAGTTGGTACTCCTTTAACGTACCACCAACCAAGATGGATGGCTGTTCTGTGACTTCCTCTTTAATCTTGTGAGCAACCTCGTAATAGTCGATCTTTTCTCTGTCCTCCTCTGTCATCTCCACAGTCTCACCATTGGCGAGCTTGGCTTCTGTCTGCTGGGTCTCCACGGCACGAGCCAACGAATCCAAGAAGGAATTAGTCTGTTTCAACAAGTGCGTGATTCTTGTATCCTTTGTTTGATCAAGCAATCTCAAATAGGCCTCCTCATCGTTAGCCTTCAAAGCCTGCAAACGTTGTCTGGCTGTCTTTTCCAACTTTCTACCCTCATCCTTCTCAATCTGTGTATGCAATTGCGAGATAGATTTAGCAAATTGGAATCTCTTTGCAATGCGGTCCTGTCTGTCTTCAAGAACCTCGTTCGCATGTTCCACAATCTCTGTGATCTTCTTTATGTGCATAGCATGCTCAAGTCTCTGTTTCTCCATCTTCTGCTTTCTCTCCAGCTCCTCAACCAAAGTAGCCGTTTGCTTTGCTACGATCTTTGGTTTCACTTGCAAAGACCTTTGGGCAGATTGGGTTATTGGATGAGATTTCAGATACTCCACAGAAGTGTGGGCTTTGGCACCAATAGAGAAAATCAAGCTCTGTCTTAAGGTCTTTTGCTTTGAAAGGAGTCTCAAAGACTTCAACTCAGCAAGAGCTTTAACTTTCAAGTCATCAGCGTGCTTTGGTAGATCATCTGCAGCATCAAGTGTAACATCATCTGCCTTGATGGTACCTAAATTCGAAGGCAAGCTCTCCAATTCTCTGAGTCTGATATCAATCTTATCAGTGATTATCTTTTCAGTAGTAGGAGTACCCACTGTGATGAACGATGGATCTGGTAACGCATTGGAAAATCTATCAGCAATACCCAAGGCTGTCAAACGTTGAGCAAAGTCCAAAGACGGCTTGATCATCTCTAATGTCTCTTTTGGACCCTCGAGTTCTGCAGCAACAGCTTGATCAAAACCGAGTCTATGTTGAATAGATTCTGGAACATCCAAGTTCTTTGACAGCATCTGGAAAGCAATCAGCTGATCCCTCAAGAGTTCAGCATCGTACGTTCTCTTATTTTTCTCCTGGATGTTTTTAAGCTGTGCCTTTCTCTCTTTGAAGTCAGTCTGGCGTCTGCTTACCTTCTTCAGTTCATTCTCAATGGCAAGTTGTTCATCTTCACCTACTCCATGAGATTTGAGTGTCTGCAACCTCTGAAGAAGTAGTTGGAGTTCCTGATTGGTTCTCACTTGTGGAATCTGGAGTTTCTGTGAGCTATCAGCTGCACTCACGAGGGCAGCTGAACCAGATGTAGTGGACATCTTATATCTTAGCGCCCCTTAAATCCTGACCCCTCAAATGAACAAGGACCTGAAAAAGTGGTATGGGCTCAGTAGTTGGATGTATGTGCCTGACGATTACCCGGTGATGGTGGGTAGATCTCTCGAAAACTCCCAACTAGCGTTTACTTGTTGATGTATTGGTGGTTGTTGTTGTATCGATTAGCCTCTCAAGAAACTCAGCAAAGCAATCAATAAACTTCAACCTCTTGTGTCTATCGAAAATCAACTAGTAGTTGCCGCTCAAATGAGTTCTGCTGTTATGTTGATGATCTCTTATCTCGATCGAAAATAGGCGCGCTAAATCGTCTTTGAAGCCTTTCTGTTTTTCGTTCGATTTCGTGTTTTCCTCTTCCATGAAAAGTTGAACTTTTTTCTTGAGAGCGCGCTAGCGAAGTCCAGCACAAAAAAAAAAGCTGACTGTTGGCTTAGTCAGTGATCTCTAGTTAGGAGATGAATGTTCATGTAATTTCGAAGACCTTTGGCACAAAACTGAAGGATCATTTATTTTTTCGTTGATTGCACCACTCATGCAGTGATATAAACGATTTGAGTGACTTATTGGTCGTTAACTAATATTTTGGGTAATTCTGGACTTTTTAGGCTCTCAGAATGTCTCGTTACCCCCGGTAAGGCATTATTACCCCCCCCCGGAAACTTATAATGACTTGTGTATGGGCAGAGACACAATTCAGACTCTGATGATTGATTGTCTAAGGTGATAGCAGAACGAATAGATTTTAGAATTTAGATTCTTGATTCTATTCACTATTCGGTACAGGACTTACGCTGGTAGTGTATCTCTGTGGAACACTAGGCTCCGTAAAGTGTATGGCAAATTCGTATCCCCACCTGAAGTTTATAGGGAACTAAAAGTTGCTTGTGATCATCAAAGCCGTATGTTTGTGATTGATCTTCTGCGTTAAGATTCATTGGGTAGTTGATGTCTATCAAGGTCACGCGGATGCCCGTTATCAGAAGTCAAAACCCCAAAAGCAAAGTAGTGCAGCACCCTTAAAAAGCAATAGAATATCAATTATCAGCTAAAATCATACATATTTCATACAGTTCTGTTATTGAGACAAGACTCACAAGTCGTACTCCTCCTCAATACGATCATCCAATCTGCATCCAACAGAGTTCACCTTAAGAATCTCCTCTAGTTTCTCAGAACCATATTGAACCTCTTTTTCAATCTCTTCAGCAGACGCCACTTGAAATGAAAGTTTCAATAGTCTCTGAAATATTAGCCCCACCTCCCTAATAAAGATCCAGTCTTCATCCTCATTTTCAAAGTTCTTCAATATCTCCACACAAAGATTGATCTCTGTTTTGCATTCCTCTAGCACGATGTAGCTAGCATGAAGACACTTCAATAAGGTCTTGAAGATAATCAGAATTCTGAACAATGATAACCAATTCACGCTGAATAGGTTTTTGGACAACGTAAGGTTATAGGTATACGTCAAGTTCTGTAGTACAGCCTTCGACAGTTTTGTCATGATTTCTGAATCTGGTCTTGGAACAAGATATGAAGGACGATAAAGCAGAGTCAGACCATTGTAATACATTGTTGTGAAGTACAATCGAGACTTAATGAGGTCATGTGGTTCCGTTGTCGAGAAGAACCACTCGTCCAACTTCGTTCTTAATGGGCTCAACACATCAGTTTGGTTCTTGTCAGCTTCATTGAAGTTCAATGCACCAACTGAATGTACCTTGTTGAAGATCTCACCTTCCAGTTTCTTCAAGCTAATCATCAAGTTGAAAGTATCTTGAAAACCAGTTGGATCTTCGGCTAGTTGAACAGGTGTTGGTGTAGATATCAATTCATCTGGGATCGAAACTGGTTTATTGAGATAGTTTGCAACAGTTCTGTCAATGATGAACACTGTCCAAAAGAGTCTATATCTCATCTCCTTGGTAAAGTCTGTGTATGTCTTAGCTTCCCTTGCTGAGAGTTTGCGATGGTAGTGATATCTTAACACCAGCCCAGTGAGTATATTAGTTAAGTTTGATGTCGAAAGACAGTTCTTCGTGAAGAACGAATCTATCACCAGAAGTGCCATACACTCAATATCCTCTTTGGTTCTGAAAGATAAAGATTTGCGGATCCATTCTGCGATACGGTAAGTTGAAAAGATATGGGACTGTGCCTTGACCTCAGAATCAGGCAAGGCGCCAGAGCTCCAAAGGTTCTTAAAACCAATGTTTAAGATCAAATAGACTTGGAATGACTTCCTCAACTCCGTAGGCGACGCTCCCTTTGGTGGGTTCAATGTGTTAAACATGTTGGATGATTCAAAAGTTTGAAAAAACATCGTCTTGTGCAAGAAAGGTGCTATTGAGTAAAACTGTTCAAAGAAACTTTTTGCGTAGCGCAGTGCATGTTCCTTAGAGATCATCAAAGGGTCTGTATCAGGTGCAGTAAGCGTCAAATTCTCTTTACCCAAATGGATTAATGTAGACAGTAGTGCATTCTGGATATCAATGTTCTTTGTGGGTTGAGACCTTCTTATTTCTTCACGATCAAGCTGAACATTTTCCAGCTGGGCATGATTGATAGGAGGTAGTCTGATCGGTGGAAGTTGGTTGTTACTAAACTCTGATGAAAGAGCTCGAAGTGGCGGTACTTGCCCTCTCAAATGGGTGTAGTTTCTGTTTGATAGTTGATCTTTCAATGAAGGCAGTGTTGTTTCTGAACTTTTTCCAGTGTTTTGCGCCCTTCTTTGTCCTATGTTGTGAACATTGATTATTGTGGTCTTCTCCATGTATTCACACTGTTCTCCCATTTTAACACATGTGGCACATGAGGGTAAATGTTTTGAACACTTCTTACGCAGTTTTCGGCACCTTTGACAAGCGATCGTCTTCTGTGGTGGTTGTGAATGTAATTGTGCTAACAAATCTTTGTTGATAGCCCTCTTTTGAGTATGAGGCTTGAACACCAGCTTGTTGAAAGGCTTTATCGCCTCTTCTGTGCGAGACTGCATTGATTGATGTGTTATTCAGTGAGTACAAGTAAATGGAAGAAAGAGTTCCTCATGAATGTCAATGTTTTGTGAAGTATTGAGGAGCCTGGGCTATTGCGAATTTCGATATAGGTTCTTTGGTTAAAACAGTGCAGTGAAGCGCAGGTAAGGCTGTGACAGGAACAGCGACATAACTTCCACGCCAGGGGCCCGCCACAGAGCTGAGCGAGGAGGACGTTTTCAATAGGATATCTAAGAATTCATTGGTGGCTTATGTATCATAAAACAGAGGTATCCTGATAAAATTAGAGTATCCTCGTGCTTCATTCGAAGCTCAAAGATAGCGCTTCATTGGGTAAAGCAAGAAAGCCACAGAAATCTGACCGCACCGCTCCGCTCTTTCTTCGCTTCCATGAGATCACTAGCCACAGAAGAACGGAAGGTGGAAACGCCACAACTCGCACGGCAAAACTCGTCTGTTTTGGCGTAAATCTGAGCACTGTTTGTGGATGGTAAGCGTAAATATGAGAACAGTGGTGAATAATGAGCGAATCCCATATGTATTATGTTAGTTTGGAGCTCAAGCGATACTGTTTTAAAGACGATAGTCCTCGAAGTGCGTTATAACGATAGCTAGGTTGTTCACTTCAGATCTTTCTTTTAGATTTCAGATTATAGTCTTGATAAACTCTCAATATTCTGAATAGAAGATTAGCCACTCAGTTTACTGAAAACCTCCAAAAATAAAGCAAAATAACGAAGTACACTGAAAATTCTTATTATAAAGTCATTCCTCACTGAAATATGAGATTAGAACTACTCGGAAAGGATACACAGCCTAGCAAGCACGATCAAACAGGAGATATCACTTTATTAGTTAGTTTTCCAGTTTCTTGGGCTAATTGTTCAATTGTCCCATTGAAAATAGACCTCAATGTTTTCCAGCTAGAGAAGAAGCTAATGAGTTGTCAGAATGATTGAGTCTTTACTTATTGTTCGTTAGGTTTCTTGATTGAGCGCTGCTTAAAAGTAAGGAAATATTGGAGATTCGACTGATCCAAGTCATGAATTCCTGTCAAATGCAAGGGCCATCGATGACCAACATATTATATTTCCAACAAAAAGCCTTGGGGTATCGGCATTACAAGATCCCTTTTACCAATACTCGTAACCTTTCCTAAAAGGGTAATTACATCCTCAGGAAAGGGCTTCGGGTGTAAACGGTTCACAAAGTTATCGATAATAGGATACCTAATTCTTGAAGAATTCAAGAATATAATCAATGAGCATTGATTAGCATTCTTAACTGAATCAAGATGAGTGAATATTCAAAGTGTGAATTATGCTGCGCTTTGGGAGTCGTAATCCCAGAAGTAAAAAAGCTGAAGTCAAACTCACGCCTTCAACAACATCCGAAATAGAGAACCAAAGTACTAGAAGAGCTTAAGAGTGAGGTCAATATTCTCCTCTAATCTGCTAATTCAAATTCGCAGACTACAGTTTCAATCAATGTAACCGCCTAGCACGACGATCACTTTTCAGGCGTCCTGTGAGAGCGACACTCGATTGTCTTGTGAAAGAGCGTTCACTAATCATCGGTGCCATAACAATATTTCTAAAGTAGGTCAGTTGATCTAAGTGTAGACTTTGGAGTGCATTAATCGAATCACTCTATACATAATGTCCTGACTTCTCTTCTAAGACGATATACGAGCGAATCACAGCCAATGCGGAAATAGCGTGCAAGCAGAAATTACTCATAATTCTTATAAATGATTCCCATTCCTATTTAGTATTTGAAGCATGTATAATGAATTCCAATGTTGGTGCGTGTCAAGAGTTGTGTTCAGAACTTTCTGAATGTTTCCTACGTATCAGCACACTCTAGACAGTATCACAAGCATGGTCTTTCGAGAAACGATTGGCCACAAGAACCTAGCATTTTCCTGCTTTTCTGGAGTCTCAAAATACTCCGTATAGTTATTGTCTAATCCATCTTAATATTTATGAAGTTTCAATTTGCAAAATATCCTCTACTGTTATGAGTTCCATGCCAATTGCTCTAACAGAATTCAAATAATCTAATCATTCAACACGTTTGAGTACACTTCTATTTGGGCTACGAGAACATTCAGACTGCATTACAAACCATGATTGTAGATATGATCCACTGATGTCTTTGTCTCATAATTTACTCCCAAGCCTCAAACAGCCGCTTTTAACCATCATACGGAGCCGTATGTGCCCAGTTCGTGATTGAAGTTTGACGTTCGTAGTGGCACACACATTTACAAACAGTAACGTCTAACTACATATGCACATACCTAAGTCCATACATAAATATCTAAGTACATACATAAAAATGGTCGTTGTGCAGGTGCACTAGGCAACAGAAGTGAGTTCACCCTTTGATAAGGCCTTACCACTTTCGTCATGTGTCTTGTGCAGCTGTACGCTGTTTAGAACTTGTCCTCAAGCCCTCATGCGAACAGCTGTCAGCACAGGTTGAACAAGGGACATGTCCACTGATGCTTAATTTGTATTATTATTTGACTTTCAACTCAAGTCTTGCTCAATACTTTTAAACAGAAATACAGATGTATTTTTGACCAGAATTTCATACAGTCTTTCAATTTTATCGGCCTTTGCTGTTAGAATCACAGGGTTGTCTTACCCTAACTTTTTATTTAGCCGATTCACCCTGTTCTATACATTTCGGCCACTGGCCAGCCATGTAGCATGCCCGATAGTGATACTTAAGCCAAATGCACAGGTTCATGTTTCCGATGCGTATTCCGCATAGTTCTACATGCATGGCGAGAGAGCATTTTCAACATTTTCAGAAATGTAACATTTTCAAAACCCGTGAACTGCGTCTATTTGCATAAATTGTGAGTTCCGCAAAAACGCTTAAGCGTCAAAAACACTTTGCGTGCCTCTGATTTGAGGATGGCTTTGAATCTTGATATTCCACAAATTTAAGGTTTTCGGTCTTAAGACCGTGAAATACTGAGCTTCAGAACCTTTCCGTTATTTGCTCTGTGATTTGTTCACGCCCTATACAAACAACTGGACAAACAAGCCCGTTTTTTAAGCAAGATAGATATCCGCTACTCTTTCGGGATTATCCTAATTCCACGCCGAGAATCTGAATGTCATTTTCTAAACGTCAAGTTGATTTGCGAAGTGGGCTGTACAACAGAATTAACTTGCAAGCTCCGTGTACGTGGTTTGAACGTCACCGAAAGACGAAATGTCAACGGATTAGCAGCGTTGTGCACTCCTCTTAATGATTGAACTCATACCAGACAACGGCTGGACGCGAAAAAAATTTAAAGAGTCATAAGATGGTTGTTCTTTCAGGAGCAAATCAACCTACCAACTGGCAGTAATACGGTAGTAATACAAATGAGGGCAACTGGAGCCTTGGCGTTGTGATCTATCAATGTTGCAATCATGGTTAATAAAGAAGTATGCGATATTCAATTATAGCGCCTACGAACAATTTATAACAAAGCTGAAATTACCCTTTTAGAATGTTCAATTGCGTCTACACTTCTGATTCAATGTGTTTCATCTGATGACCAACTTAGGTATACATGCATATTCCCCCAGGGCTGTGATAGAAATATCAGAATTCACCCCATAATCTATACTTAGCTCAAGGGCACTAGAGGGGGCTTGTGAATGTAGTTATCCTTTGCATGCAACTACATTGTGAATCGGTACACCCTATAATAGGCCCAGGCGCAGTGACCGCCTAAGCGCCAAAACTGTCAAATTTCCTGTTATCAGGTGTCAATTAAAATTTAAGAGTCAAGCGGGCAGGAGTCAACCTATCAAATTATTGCAGCTGGGAGTCCATTGCATTCTGGTTTTAGAGCGCTTGGAAAGGAATAGATTTAGAAGAGATTTGGACAATGCTTCTGTATTACCATGGCCCTTCCGGACGTCAGGGAATCACTATGTGACAAGTCTTCTTGTCCAGAAAGTTGCGAATCCAAAGCTCTAGCCATAACTAGGAGAGTTTGTGTGTGTGTGTGTGTGTGTGGGGGGGGGGGGGGTTATCAAGATCTAGAGCATATAATAATATGTGCGTAAGTTTCTCGAAATGGAAGATGTTGGAAGCACGCAGCGCCTTCTCGACTACTATTCCAGAAAGAGTAACATCCGGAGCAGACAAGCCGGGTGATGAAATCATCTTGAAACCTTGAATTTTGCACCTCAACTAGCAACTTCCTGCCCCGAGCAGGATAACAGCTCACAAATATTCGCAATGTACTACTAGGCTATGTATCCTATCACTGCCTCTTCTAGGCTTTGTGTAGTCCAAAAATCTGTAATAAACTTCAATTTAGAGTTTACGGGCATGGAAAATGTACAGCGGCTAAACATCGTAGATTCCTTCTTGGGGAACATGGCGTTAAGCGCTCGAGCGCAACCCCACTAAAATCATACAGGTCAAATGGTATGATCGAACGTATGCACACCCTGTCATCCAGTACCAGGATACTACAACAAAAAGTCAAAAACACAAGCCATCAGTCATTACATTTGAATCTCTAAAACAATCCATAGCAAACCACCTAACACACATAGACAATCAACTTAGTAAACATTGCTCAGATGGTCAATCATCTAGCAAGTATAAAAACAATAACACATAGAACCAAACATCTCAATAAGAAAACACATAGATATCAACTTTTCTTTCATCTCAATTACCAGGCATTCAAAGCGACAAAGCTATACTTTGATCATTCTCTTTCAGCTTTCGCAAGATACCAATCTTTCTGCGTCTAGCGTTGATGAACCAGTTATCTAACTGCTGGATAGTCAACCTCGTCTTGAGTAACAAGTCATACTTCTCTCTAGAGTTTGGATATGGTCTATCCAAATGCTCAGATAGCCAACTTAGAAGAATAAGTGTAGTTTGACGTGGCAAGTTCTGTCTCTTCTTACGACCAGACTTGACCTCTTTTGGGATGGAATCAGAATCCGTAGCTCTTTGAGCCGTCATTTGGGCATCCAATTCAAGGCGCTTTTGACGCTGTTGTTCATAAAATTGGTGCTGTTGTTGAATATGAAGTTGATGAGCCATAGGGTGAAGCTGTTGAGCCACAGGCGCAGTAGCAGTAGTCTGCTCATATGAGATTGGGGAGTTGCTCTGAGAGCGAGACTCGGGTGTGTTCATAGCAAGAGGTGACAAAGGACGTTGACCAAGTGGCGGTTGTGGGTAGTGAGAGTGGACCATTGGCGGGAACTGTTGCGGACCGCCATAGAAGTATCCTGGCGATTGTGGCGTGCTCTGTCGCTCTTGCTGCCCATGTGCATCCTTCAAGAGCTCTCTAATTGGTGGCAACGAGAACGGCTGCTTCGAGTTGTTGTTGGAGAACATTGGAGGTGTATTTGGACGGGAAGACGATGGTGTATAACGTGCAGGGTCTGGGAGCATCATGGCAAGCTTTGGCTTCTCGAGTTGGACTTGGAGCATCTGCAATGAATACCTCGTCACCGTGAACACAAGATCAGTATTTGGAAGGAAGATAATCAGGGGGGATCTGAGGCTATATATTAAGGAAACCCAGGAAATCGTCAGTGGCTGCATGTTCCTCCCATCCTGGCAATGTCCGCTGGTTAACGGCTGTCAGAAAACCATCAGGTCCTGGGAAACGCACAACGGCCGTTGAAACCAGTCACAGCAGACATGTCAGCGACTCCCTGAAAAATTATGCAGAGCCCGGAGATTTGGACAGGGTGAGAAACATACATACACTGCGTGACAAAGGGTGAGATGACTGACTCCACTGGTTCTATAGCCAAGCATGTGTACCTTGTTGTTTTTTTGAAAGACTGCACCCTCTTACGAAGATAATACCTATCCAATTTGTCCCTTTCTTCCTGCCGATATTTTGGCACGGTATCAAGATACCCCTATTTCTTGCCTGCTGCATAGAGGATGTGGCATGTGCCACACCGCACACACGGTAAAATTGGATTCCCGAAGCATTTGTCCATGTCTATTGTCCGCGGACCAGTTTGTAGAACTGTGCAGTGGCCATTTTATTTTGACCCATGGTGAGCCGAGTTATAGATTCATGGTTCTATGTGTATAGACTTCAGCCTTGATAATCTCTATAAGCTGCCTTATGACCTACCTAACCTGCTGAGCTTGCTTTCTGAAGGTACTGTAAGCAAGACCAATTCTTGAAGAGTAGTCTTGTTCCTAAGCTGGGTTCTGCGTGCTTTTATTTTCATGAAAACAGCCATTTTGAAGTGTCTAATGCGTCTATTGAATTGGAGACGATGACAGATCACTCTGAGCAATGTCATGCTGCCGTCAGTTATGATCCCAGACCTGTAACAGTCACAATGGGCCAATGATGCTTCTGGGCTCTTCCTCTAACCTAAACTATGGTCTATTATCCAGTTGATCCTGAAACCAGGATGTTAGGTTTAAGAGTTGTCCTGCATTCAGGTTTCACGTAGAACGATAATGGAAGAGCTCCGAAATTGGTGGCAGCTTACTATTATTGTCTGTTTATCAGCGTGAATTAGAACATCTTGTGATCGATCTAATTTCGATGACTTATTTGAGCCCATTTTGTGTTGACGGATTCAATAATCATCTGGATGTTATACAGTGCAGCCGTTGAATTTCAGGATCAAAGCATATGGGAGTCTAATAATTAATGTTATTTTGAGGTCAACTGTGCCGGGTACATAGATGATGAAGTGACCCATTAATTCCCTAGTGGATACTGGGAGAGCTTGAGAAACCACAAAAAATCACAGAAGAAACAAACTAACCATTTTTCGATAGCATTATTTCTTTTGAAAGTTCAACAAACTCGACCAAAGTAGGTCTTGAGGAAACTGTTACTGCGCTGTCACTGACAATTGATTTGAGGTTTAGAACTTTTGATTAGCTACCTAGCACCTCAATGAAAAGCACTTGAATAACTAGGAAGGCATGTCTCCTTAAAGTTAAATATCTGGGATTGCCGACACGTTAAGAACATCTCTAGTTTAATGTAAACCATTAACAATCTGGAAATCGCATAAGTGAGAAGTTATGGGTTAATCAGAGCCCAGACAAAATGAGTAAGCTTCCACAAAGGTGGCCTTTTGAAGATTTAAATGAAATACAGTCACGGGAATGCTGACCAGTCTGGTATATATAGAAGGACCATCAGAAAATTGCATATCACTTGTAAGTCCAAAAAAATTACCGAGGCCATGATTTATTGAGTTTGGCCATTATGTCTTAACTTTGTGCCCAGCCTATAACAGTGAGTGCTGAATTGGCTATAACATCGAGATTTAATTGGAGCCAGAATAATATGTATGATGTGCAGTAGCCGCCTCGTAGCTAAAGACCTCAGAGGCGCTCACACATCACCATAAGAATATTGACATGCAGTGTCAGGACCATATGTTAACCTTAGTGAGGTGTGCATGTGGATTTGAAACTCTGTAGGCGGTGACAATAGAGTCCGAGGATACGTCGGTACGTGACGCGTATGGACTGGCGAATAATTCAAGAGAAAAGTCCCTCTCCAAAAGAGCAGAGAACTCCTTATAGGATTGAAATCAGAGCCATCGCATATGTATGCCACACAAGAGCAGAGAATCAGTAAAACTCTATTCCTCTAATCTCTTAATTTAATGCGTAATATGTATCCGATATCGTAAGTAATAATTGTGAGAGGATACTTGCCTGTGAAACTTCTGTCTCACTGCGCAACCACTATGACAGCATTGACGCTGTTCAAAAGTCATCATCTTTGACGTCCTACATACCCGAAAGGACGTGCATGTGCGAATTCTCATAATTACAGACATACTCAGTGTTCATTAATATCGACTCTCTTCAATTTCGCCACGGTTGTCCAAGTCAGGGTGCGCAGTTGCGAGATTATCGACAGTGTGCTGCAGTCTTGCGGGCGTTGGCTGGAAAAAACTCTAAATTGTTGTACGCATAGAGACCTGTCACGGTTGTCCAGCTTGGGGGGGGGATGAAGATCCAAGAGCAAGACGCTGGGTAGTTATTAGTTGACATACTGAAGCTGCGTGGTGTCTTGATGGTTCAAATATGTGTTTATTTCCTCAAAACTCATACGGAACATTGTGCAGTACGGGTTTGTCTGCCCCATACTCACTCAACTGCGATTGAGACGAGTTTCCGAAATATCAGAGGCAATTTCCAAACAACAATGCTCCACGTACGACATAACAAATAAAACTTAATTGTCGGCTTTCTACCGAAATAAAGTACAGATCATGTACGAGTAACATAATATTTTTTATTAATCAGCATAATATGCATGACAAGTCACCCCATGGTACATAGCCATATTATCATGCTTGTCCCACATCAAACTCGATAGTCTGCGGCCCCTTGTATTGGTGGTCTCTCACAAGTTCGACTGATCTATTACGATTCAAATAGAAAAGTTAATACTCTAACGCACGAGCAATTCTCAAATCTGAACTATAGCCAGATGCCAATGTATGTGATCGTCTGGCGTCTACAATTGAGACAACATGGCCACTGACCAGCACCAGAAACTTGAAATCAAAAGTACATCTGTATTAAGGAAGGAAAAACTTTGCCAATTAGCCTTCAAGTGTATATCAAACGATTATTTTCCAGGGCTTGGTGTTCGGTGATAATTTTTTTCCACAGGTCTCAACTTGATGCCACGTTGCTGACCGCTCATCTTTGTTATTGGATTATATCAAATGGGGGTATTGAGATCGTACCCCCAGAACATGAATCGTGTCATTTATATTCATGATTATGCTCTAGGCCAGATTCTCAATAAGCAGTAGTACGGACGTCTCAAGTGTTCAAGCACTCGGCATAAAAGTAAATGTCGAAACCTCCCAATCCCAGGACGTCTTTCCCTGTATTTCTTCATACAGGTGATGATCTTATTGTACCAGGCGCAAAAGGATCACATAGATATATGATTCTGCCTATGGCTGGCCTGAATAATCGGTCTTAAGTATACCCATTTTAACTGGAACGGCCCTTAGGTTCAAACGTCGAATCAAATTACAAGGAACAAGGAGTCAGCTTTTGATAAAACTCTGAGCATCAGATGGGTTGATATAATCCTTTATCACTTGAGAAATAATAATGTGACTGAAGTTCGGTAATTTCCTAACCGTCTGTACATCTGGTTATCCAAGAGAATACGCTGCTTTCGACTTCCGAAGGCGTACCAAAGACTGAAATCTCACATAACTTCATACGCAGTGATATGTGTCGTGAGGTCGACTGTTTTACATATGGACGGTTTTAACACTATTAGCTAACTGCACCTTAGGTCTCGGCCCCACGGTCGACATGGAACCAGCAGCATGCCTTTCACTCACTTTCCTACAGTTTCAGATCCCCTTTTGATCGTGGCCCGCGAGAGATCAAAAGTTAGCCAGATTGTACCCTCGTTGACCATAACAAGCAAAGGAGGAAGATCTGAACGTTTTGAGACTGGTAGTTCTTCAATTGTATTCCGACCCCGAAGATAAAAGGGTCATGGCGGCCTTTTCGAGATTGAATCACAGGTGGCTAGTGTGACTTTACTGACGTCCATTTATCTCCGTAACGACGGAGCTCCTCAACTAGCCAGGCCGGGCCGCACAGGGCCCAGAACTAGCTAATGCTCGACTTGGTGATGAATGGTTATAGCGAGTGCACAAAAAACGGTTCCATATCATATTATGGGGATTTATAATTTATAACTTCTCTGGTCAAGCAAATTTAGTGATGAAAGTACCTCATAGTCCGACCTATCCGCACTACATGCAGCAAAGGTAGCAGCGTCTTGTGCAAAGAAGAGCGCAGTTAAGCGGGAGCACAACACAGTGACTATCCGTCAATTGTATTATCCCAACAATCTATAAACTACCTGAAAGAAGTGTACCTTCATTAATAAACACAGCCCCCTTTCTTTGGAGTGCTCCGGCAGTGTCGGCTTATTCTTCCATTCCTGTGTGTTGCGCGATTGTCGGCGATCAAAATATGCCGCTAGGGCCTCTGGACAGGACCCTCTTGCGAAATTTTGGTGGGACAAGAATCATCGGGAATAACACACCATGAGACAGACAGGAATGTACCGCCTACGTAAATGAGTCTGCCGGATAAACCGAGTAGTTAGCTTCATTGCTCTCTGAAATAATCTTCTGCGGCGTGGAGCGCCCTGCGGATGTTTAATTGCACGTCTATGATCTAGAAGTCCCGACTGGAAGTCCGATCCGTTGTTATTTATTGCCGTTCAAACTTGAGCAGGACCCATGGGGAAAAATTTGGGCGTCCCTTTACCCATGGTGATAAAAATCACCACTGTCAACTAGGGAAAGCCTCTAGAATGGACTCAAAGAACAGCATAAGCTCCACATCGTCTACCCATTCTGTTAGGTCTATGATCATACCGATGGCAACTGCACCATCGTCTCCGGAGGACCATTCTCCCTCAGGTACGCGTCATTCCTACTCGTGCAAACGCTGTAGGCGCTTGAAGAAGAAGTGCTCAAGAACTAAACCAGGATGTGCAAACTGTATGAAAGCCGGCGAGCGCTGTGAATATGTTCCTCGAGCTCCAAGAAGAAAGAAATCAGAAATATTGAAGAGCTTAGGCCACGATGGGGACGAACCGGTCAGTCCAAAGATGGCTTCTCCTATGATGGTGGCACATCAGCATCAAGCACCACAACCACATCAACAACAACCTCACCACCAAACTGTTCAGTTCTTGACTCGAGAGTCACAACTGCATCATGCGGTTCAGCAACAGGTTCCGTTACATCAACAAGCTCATCCACATCAGCAGCAGATGTTCCACGAGATGAGACATTTCCAACCTGGGCCGAAAACGTCTCTACCCCCTCTCAGCTCTCTCACAGGAATGTATCAACAACCTTACTATGAACAGACTTACCAGCACCCTCAGCAACAACCACAACCGCAACAACAACTAACACAACGACGCCAACAAAGCCAACAGCCACATCCTCGATCTTCTCAAAATCCTGTTGTAGGTTCTCAACAGACCGCACTCTCAGCGAATGAACTTCATCAGGCATACCTTTCCAAGGTTTTTAACTTGGCTAATGAGTCTAAACTCTTGACTCAATCCACTGTTTGTTTGAATGTTTCCCCAGAGACTTTGGACAAATGTATCAAACAGTTCTTCGAATCATTCATTAGACTCTTCCCATTCATCAATAGGGCCAAACTGAAGGCAAAGTTTGAGCCGGTACCCAAGAATTTCCAGCAGGCAACTACATCTGATGATGATGAATCATTTGAGCTTATTATGGTCGTTTTGATCGGCTATACTGTCCTGTTCAACTCTCACAAGATCCCACAGGATTTACAACTGCAAGATATTCTCCAGGCTAGATCTAAACGCATATTTGAGCAAACTGTTCAGGTGGAGAGTGTTGAAACAGTTCATAAGATGTTATATTTCTCAATTCTGGCCCTATTAGATCAAGATGGGCATAACAGTTGGTTCATTGATGGTGTCATGACAAGGTTGGCCTTGAGTCTTGGGATGAACAGAACTGCAAATGAACCTTATAGTGCCGAAATTGAATGGAAGAACAGAATCTTCTGGAGCGTTTACGTTTATGATCGGAGTGTGGCACCTGCGTTGGGAAGAATGCTTGCTCTTGATGATGAAAACATTGACGTTGCTATGCCACAGCTCCAGCCGGATGATGATCCAGATACTCTGGAACTAAGCAAAGCCTTCATTGAACTTAAAAAGCTTGAAGGAAGAGTGATCAAGAATGTCCATAGTCTGAAGGCAAGTAAAAGATTCACTGAGGACGAGAAGATCAGTTTGTTGAAGACCTTAAGAATGGAGATTGAAGGGTGGTACAATACTACGAGTTTACTTGCATACAGTGATAAGAAGCTTGTCGTGAATCCAGCAGCAACAGCCTGGTATACTTCTTCCTATTATCACCTGTTGCTGCTTCTGTACAAGCCATCATTCTTGGTACCGAAACTCTCTGCAGAGACTCTTCAATTGTTGGGGAAATCTGCTGTTCAACATGCCACATACGTTTACAACTTGCACACAACATATTCACTGCCTTTGGTATGGCCAGAGGTAGCCAAATTCATTTCCCACTGTTCCACGATGGTGTTCTGTGTGTGCCTTCCATGTGTGGATCTTACAGAGACAAAGACAGAGTTGAAGTTGTGTCTTGAGATCCTGGACCACTTCAGAGAGAGATGCGGAGCAGCAGGAGAAATGGCAGACTTGTTCAGAAGGGTGTATAAGAGCGTCTGTGACTCACAGGTTGGAGCTGATGACTCGCTGAAGGAGCCTAAGAGATGGAGCATGTTCCTGAGAAGCATCGGTACTGACTATCTGGAGATTCTAAAGAAGCATCAGATTGATCTTGTATATGATGAGCCTATTACCATAGCGATTAAAAAGGGCTAAGGAATAACTTCTACAGATATACAGAAGTTGCTAAAATAGATAAAACGAGTAGATCTATTCTAGTATACAAAAGTCATGGGGTCATACATCATTTGGAAGCGGCAACTTTAGCCAGCTCTTGCCTACGGGACTGTTAGTAACAAAGCCAACATTCTCAGATCAAAAAGAAAAGCACTTACTTCAAATCCTTACTGAAGTTATCATCAACGTCATTGTCATCCCAATCCTCTACCCAAAGAGCTTTCTCTGATTCAGTACCCATGGCCTGGCCATCCTGCCAGTCTTCTGCCTGGAAGTCCTCAAACTCGTCATCTTCTTCGAGCGATTGGATCACCTTTTGCTTTTCAGATTCAAGCACATCTTTTGCTGGTTCAGACATCCTCACTACCTTTTCTGCTGCTCCGAGGACTTGGTTGTCTCTGTTTTTGTGGTTTACTTCTTGATGTTTTCGCCACCTTCCCCCATCTTGGTGACACGAAATTCGCTGGCAGCGCCGATGGCTAAAAATTTCCACTGGTTCCATCACCAAAAAATTATCCTCAGCACCGAATAAAAACTTACAAACACCACCAATAACGAAACGGAACGCTTCTGCTACCTTCTGGGTCACAAAAATCTTGCTCCCTGTCTCAAACATCAGAGAACTAAGATGAAGGAAACAGTCGTCGACGTTGCCCCAAAGCGAATCAGCGGGATCGAGTTTGGCGCACTGTCCCAAGAGGATATTCTCGCTCAGTCCGAAGTTGAAGTTGCAACTAGAGATTTGTTTGATTTGGAGAAAGGTCGTACCCCAAAGAGTAATGGTGCTCTTGATACTAAGATGGGTGTCTCCTCGAGCTCCGCAGAATGTGCTGTTTGTCGTGGAAACCTGGCCACTTGTCACGGTCATTTTGGTCACTTGAAGTTGGCTCTTCCAGTGTTCCACGTTGGCTATTTCAAAGCTACTATTCAAGTTTTGCAATCCATATGTAAATGCTGTGGTGCTCTTTTGATCGATGAGGAGACTAAGCGTAAGTTCAGAGAAGAATTGAGAAGACCTGGTATCGACAACTTGAGACGTATGGGTGTCATCAAAAAGATCTTGGATCAGTGTAAGAAGCAAAGACGTTGTTTTGAGTGTGGTGCTGTCAACGGTGTTGTCAAGAAAGCTGCAGCAGGTTCAGGTACTGCGTCTTTGAAAATTGTTCATGATACCTTCAGATGGATCGGAAAGCGACCTACGCCTGAAAAGGCAGAATGGGACAAGGACATTGATCAGGCTGTCCTAAACAATCCAGATATTGAGAAGTTCATTAGGAGATCCATGGATGACTTGAATCCATTGAAAGTATTGAACTTGTTCAAGCAGGTAAAGAATGAGGATTGTGAACTTTTAGGTATTGATTCCGGTAGAGGTGGTAGACCAGAGACATATATCTGGATCTATCTTCCTGCTCCTCCTGTCTGTATCCGTCCTTCAGTTGTGATGAGCGATTCTCCAACATCTAACGAAGATGATCTGACTGTGAAGCTCACAGAGATTGTTTGGACAAGTTCTTTGATCAGAGCAGGTATTGAAAAGGGTATTTCAATAAACAACTTGATGGAGCAATGGGATTACTTGCAGCTCTCTGTCGCTATGTACATCAACTCTGATGCTGCTTCCCCATCTATGCTTCCAGGTGCAACTGGTGCATCCAAGTCTGCTAAACCAATCAGAGGTTTCTGTCAAAGATTAAAGGGCAAACAAGGTCGTTTCAGAGGTAATCTGTCCGGTAAGCGTGTGGATTTCTCAGGCCGTACTGTTATTTCACCAGATCCGAACTTGTCTATTGATGAGGTTGCTGTCCCAGATAGAGTCGCTAAAGTGCTGACTTATCCAGAGAAGTGTACTAGGTACAACAAGGAGAAGTTGCAGGCGCTGATCTTAAATGGTCCAACTGTTCATCCAGGTGCCAACTATTTGCTTAAGAAGAATGAAGATGCCCGTCGTAACTTGAGATATGGTGATAGACAGAAGTTGGCAAGAAACTTGCAATATGGTGATATTGTGGAGAGACACATCGAAGATGGTGACATCGTTCTTTTTAACAGACAGCCCTCCCTTCACAGACTTTCCATCTTGTCCCATTATGCCAAGATCAGGCCATGGAGAACATTCAGATTGAACGAATGTGTCTGTACACCGTATAACGCTGATTTTGATGGTGACGAGATGAACTTACACGTTCCACAAACGGAAGAGGCAAGAGCTGAAGCCATTAACTTGATGGGTGTTAAGAATAATCTATTGACTCCAAAGTCTGGTGAGCCAATCATTGCAGCCACTCAGGATTTCATCACAGGCTCTTACCTGATCTCTCACAAGGATTCTTTCTTCGACAGAGCAACTTTGACACAGCTGTTGTCAATGATGTCTGACGCAGGATTGCAGTTCGACTTACCACCTCCAGCTATTCAGAAGCCACACTTCTTATGGACTGGCAAGCAGGTGTTCAGTCTTTTGATCAAACCAAACAAATCGTCACCCGTCGTCATTAACTTGGATGCTAAGAATAAGACTTTCGTTCCACCAGCAAAGGGCCAACCAAATGAGATGTCTCCAAATGACGGCTTTGTTGTCATCAGAGGCTCCAGCATCCTCAGTGGTGTTATGGACAAGTCCACTTTGGGTGATGGTAAGAAACACTCTGTCTTTTACACAATTCTTAGGGACTATGGTCCAAAAGAGGCTGCTGCTGCTATGAACAGAATGGCCAAACTCTGTGCCAGATATTTAGGTAACAGAGGTTTCTCTATTGGTATCAATGATGTCACTCCAGGTTCGGACCTAAAGAACAAGAAGGAAGAGATGGTCGAGATCGCTTATGCCAAGTGTGATGAATTGATTCAACTTTACAATGCCGGTAAGTTGGAGACTCAACCTGGTTGTAATGAAGAACAAACTTTGGAAGCAAAAATTGGTGGTCTGTTATCCAAGGTCAGAGAAGAAGTGGGTGAAGTCTGCATCAACGAATTGGACAAATCAAATGCACCATTGATTATGGCTACGTGTGGTTCTAAGGGCTCCACTCTTAATGTGTCCCAGATGGTTGCTGTCGTCGGTCAACAAATTATCTCTGGTAACCGTGTTCCTGATGGTTTCCAAGATCGTTCTCTGCCTCATTTCCCTAAGAACTCCAAAACTCCACAGTCGAAGGGGTTTGTGAGAAACTCTTTCTACTCGGGATTGAGTCCTCCAGAATTCTTGTTCCATGCTATCTCTGGGCGTGAAGGTTTGGTTGATACCGCTGTCAAGACAGCTGAAACTGGTTACATGTCCAGAAGATTAATGAAGTCTTTAGAAGATTTGAGTTGTCAATATGATAATACTGTCAGAACTTCCAGTAATGGTATTGTCCAATTCACATACGGTGGTGACGGTCTTGATCCATTCGACATGGAGGGTGATGCTAAACCTGTTAACTTCAACAGAACATGGGACCACTCTTACAACATTACTTTCAATGTTGATGACAAGTCTCTATTGCCATACCAAGTTGTTGATGTGTGTGAAGAGATTCTTCAGCCTTTGGAGGCCAAGCTTCTGAGATATGATAACTTGGGTAACCTTGTCGACCCTGAACATGCTGACAAGATTGAATATGTCGATCAGAACGATGCAGAGCGAGACTTCTATCAATCTATTCGTGACTTCATGAAGAAGAAGGCCTCCCGTATGTCCAGGGTTAGAGAGTCGAAGGGCCTTCACGGTCTTTTGGAAAGGCCATCTGATGAACTTGCAGATTTGGATCTTGATGGGAGATCTAGCGATGCTGCCCAGATTGCTATCAACCAATTGTCTAAGATTACAGATTGCTGTGTCAGAAAGTTCTTGGAAATTGCCATTCTTAAGTATGGTCGTGCGAAGGTTGAACCTGGTACCGCCGTTGGTGCTATTGGTGCTCAATCTATCGGTGAGCCTGGTACTCAGATGACATTGAAGACATTTCATTTTGCCGGTGTCGCTTCCATGAACGTTACTTTGGGTGTTCCTCGTATCAAGGAAATTATCAATGCTTCGAAGGTTATCTCTACTCCTATCATCAATGCAGTATTGGTCAACGATGATGATGAGAGGGCTGCTAGAGTTGTCAAGGGTAGAATCGAGAAGACTTTACTCTCTGACGTTGCCTTTTATATACAAGATGTCTACAAGCACGACTTATCTTTCATTCAAGTTAAGGTGGACCTGAGAACAATTGAGAAGTTGCAGTTGGAGTTGACTATTGATGATATTGCTGTTGCAGTCAGTAAAGCACCAAAGCTGAAAATTTCTGCAGGTGATATTTCTGTTGTCAGCAGAAACAAGATCAACATCAATGTCTACACTGATGAATCTAAGCTCAAGTCCGTCTCCACTTCTGCTAAGGAGCCGCATGAGAATGAGCTATTCTTTAGAATGCAGCATCTCCGCCGTGTTCTTCCAAACGTTGTCGTTAAGGGTCTTCCGGATATTTCCAGAGCTGTCATCAACATTCGTGACGATGGTAAGAAGGAGTTGCTTGTTGAAGGTTATGGTCTTCGTGATGTCATGTGCACAGATGGTGTTGTTGGCTCGAAGACTAGAACAAACCACGTTTTGGAAGTTGTTTCAGTGTTGGGTATCGAAGCTGCTCGTTCTTCTATCATTGGTGAGATTGACTACACCATGTCTAAGCACGGTATGAGTGTCGATCCTCGTCATATCCAATTGCTTGGTGATGTGATGTCATACAAGGGTGAGGTGTTGGGTATTACAAGATTCGGTCTGAGTAAGATGAGAGACTCTGTCTTGCAACTGGCTTCCTTCGAGAAGACTACCGACCACTTATTTGATGCTTCTTTCTACATGAAGACGGATAAGGTTGAAGGTGTATCTGAGTGTATTATCCTTGGTCAAACCATGTCCATCGGTACTGGTTCTTTCAAGTTGGTTAAACAGACTGCAATTGAGGTGGAAGATCTCGCACCAAAGCCAACTCTATTTGAGGACTTGTGCAAACCAATCGCTGTTTGATCTTTTGTTGTTTGTTTTGTTGTTTGTTGTTTGGTTATTCATTGCATTTTTGTGTCAGGGAGGGACGAGAATTACGAGGGTTCCATGTAAATATGAAAGGAATCTCCTAGAGTAATGTACTATAGATGTTTCATTTTAAAAGGGAAGTAATGTAACATGTATTCAGAGATCCTATGATTGGAACTGATGTATGGCCATGAAGACCAATGCAATGGACACGTAAGGACTGGCACGCTCACCAACTCTAGCGAACTTCCAGAAAACACCAAGAGCGCTATATGATGTTAGTATACACATATTGTAGAGGCTGTATATGAAAGCACTGACCCATGATGATTTCTATCTAGCAGGCTTGGCCAGTTGAGATGTATATATGTGCAGGAACATATGAGAAGAAGAAGCACTTGTAGTAGAGATGTGAAGTTAAAAAGAGCAGACTATAGCTGTTAGACATGTGTGCTCTAGAGAAGCCTTGATGGACATACCATAATAGTTGATTCGATATCCTCTTGGTCAGCGTTTCGGTACAGTAACGATGCGTTTTGTCGTGATTTGTTTTTGGGGAGAGCAATAGAACACGGTACGGACAGCACCATACTACTTCTGCAATTCAGGTGAAGAATACAAGTTTAAGCTAATTATTCTAAGTTGAGATCATCTTCAAGATATCAGAGACTACCATTTCATCTTCTATAAAGCTCAGCAAGTTGTAGTCCTCGAGAAGATCACCTGTGAGCACATCTTGACAACAATTCAAGAAAGAAGTTTTCTCTAAAACACCCTGCTTAAGCATCACAATCAAAGTATGCACAGCCTCTTTCCTCTTCGCAAGCTCCTGACCAGACATACATAGTTTTGGTAGTTCAACCGGATGCCCTTGCCGTTCTAGAGCCTGCTTTATAGGAACGAGTTGATACTCCAACTCATCTGCCCGAGAAGTCCCGCTAGGACCTGGTTCCATATGTGGAGATAATTCTTCAAATCCTTGGCCTTTATGAGAATGACAATCTTCATACTTTTGCAGATCTCTTTCTACTGGAATGTCCGGATCATTATGATCATATCTCACAGAGAGTGACCGAGATTGATCTTGACTATTGGAAATATGGGTGCTGTCATCATCTTGTAGAGAGTCATGACCATGTCCCTTTTCAGTTCCAGGAGGAAATACACCAGAATCTTGAGCTCGAAGAGGGGAATATCCAGGTTTGAGATACTGTCCTCTCCTTTGCTGATCGTTGTAGTTGTTGTCACCAGGACTATTGATCCGAAGAGGTCTGGCCTTTCCGCACATCTCCAAACCCGGGTTCAGAATATTATGCGGAAACAACGGCACCGAAGAGCTTCTTGTAGTTCTACCACCATACCTGTTGTATAATACAACAGCTGTTGGCTGATCAAAATGCTTCTCTCCCTGTTTCCATGACGTCTGAGCTGGATACCGGCATAAAGTTCCTCTATTCAAACAAATTGAGCAAGATGGCTTAAGAAGATCAGAGCCTCGCCTTTTAGAAAGGCAGCCATTACAAGCTCGACTGGGAGACATTTTTAATCGTAAGAATTTTGATAGCTTTCGAGGTTTTCTTTCTGGCTGCTCAGTTTCAGAAATAGGCATCTTATAGAGAACCATTTCCTTTCCTGGAGAACACTGAGGTTCCATAATATAAACACCCATCTTTTGAAGCCTCTCTTCACAATATTGTATCTGTACCTCAGTCAACTCTCTCTCAGCTATCCGTGTATCCAGAAGTTCTCTTGGTGTCACTTTCAATGAATGGGAGTACTGCTGTCTTCTTCCAGATTTAGACTTTTCATTTTCTGATATGACTTCTTCACTCAATTCATCAAGAACCAATTTTAACTCATAAACGTCAAGGTAACTTTTATATCGCCCAAGCTTCAAAAAAGAGAACTCTGGGTATCTCACAAGTTCATCAATCTGTTCATCTGTAGCATCGAGTAACCCTGTTACTGGATCAACATGAATTCTTACGTGATTCAACTTTTCAAGTCTCTTTACCCACATCTTCAACATTTCATAGCGGGATTTCATTATTTTTGCTGAAAGTTTGAGGTCGGCATATCTTTTTTGAAGTTTCTTGGTCATTCTTGCATGATCTTCACGAGTAAGCGACAGCGCACGCTTTTGGAGTATTGTCTTTATTATCATCTTGACATGGTACAAGCTGGGCCGTATGGTCCATTTCTTGTTCAAGTTCGAGTAAAGCCGCGTCTTACCGTCGGGAACTTCGTCTTCAGGCTCGAGTTCTGGAGCATATATAATATTGGCTCGGGATTGCATTCCAACGGGATAGGCCTTCAGCTGTCCAACTGTTGTGTCTTCTACTATCATTAGCAAAGTGTTCTTGCTGAATACTGTTGTCTCAAAACACCGTGCACAAAACGCGTCGCGACAAATTCCCGAAATTGAACGTGGCGCGCATCAGGCACTGAAGTGTGCCCAGTTGTTCAATTGATAACCCAAGACGGCCACTTTCATCTGCCCTGATGTCCCGGAAGATCTTAGCGTTCTCGCGCAAGCTTCCGGTGAGCTTTTCGGCATATCTAACATCCGTCAAATTCTTTGAATAGAGACGAATGAGACCGAGGTCTGGTGGGGTCTGGTGGTCATTGACGGCTCTGAAATTTGAATCATCACGTAGCCTTGAACCGCCTCGGATCCTTGTTAATCCTCAGGCGAAATACTACAATTCATTATTTTCTTAGGTGATTCAATATCACGTTTCACCCGTGGCCCAAATTTAGACACGTCACTAAGGGATTTGCTTCCCATAGTCATGGAACACTTTGTAGCTACTAAAGTGGTTTCTGAAGCCAGCCACAAGTTCAGAGCCGTCCTGGAGAAGATCAGGTCATTAACAACCGCACGTGCCAAGCTGGAGCTCAAAAGTTATTCGAGATGCTGAAAACAGGTCCTTGTTGCAGTGTCATACTCCCACAATAGTTGTATGTCTTTTCATCGCAAGGCACCCTGTGTGGGATTGGTAAAACGCCATATCCAGATACTAAAAGCCATTGGAACACAGTGGTGTTCTTCTCCATTCCAGAAACAGCTCAAATCACTCTTCAATTGCAAACTTATTGTGGAGTCTCTGTGTCATCGCTCCAGCGGCCCAAGGTGATCTTCGTGAGCGCTGCCGATTGTGGTCATACAAGTGAAGAAAAACCTTGAGCAATTCCACTGAGCAGATTGAAGGGAGGATCCCCAGCCGGTGTGTGAGTAGAGACGATACTAAACAATGAGAACATTTCATGGTGGATCCAGAGTGGGAAAGAATAACATCAGAGTGGGCGCCATTTTTTCGTCGTGATCGTGATTAGATGCTTTCTTCCCTTGTTTACTTTTGTCTTTTCGCTACCACCAGGCTTAAAAAACTGTGGAAGAGAGCAAGAGAGTCGCATTGGGGCTAGCTGAAGAATCGCAGATGTTCAGCTCTCTTCTCAGGGTTCAATTGACAACTTTAGGTTATGTTGGCCAGACTGCGAGTGAGTTTATTGCCGAAAGAGTCAAGAAAGTTCCATGTGGTTTCTGGGCAACCGATAGAAGAGATGGAGCGCATCACTCTGGTTCTCTCAATCGGCTTTTAGGATCATATTCTCTACTCTTTTACATTCTCTTAGAAGATTTTGCGAAGGTCTAACCCTTGAATATCAAGGACTGGTAGTTCTCTAGTGGGTTTCCGAAACCATTGCAAAATTAAACGGAAGAAATCCAATTCCTTAGTCTGCAGTTTTGAAAGAGTTTTATTTTGGCTCGATGTTGTGTTTGCTAACTGGTTCGAATGTGACTGGCACTTGCCAGTTATCTGCCATACAGAGATGATAAGTTTTCATCGAAATTTTAACTCGGGTGCCGTATTCCGATCCTATTCAGCAGCCTCCTAGTTCCCTGATTGAGATTACATCACGATAGAAGAAGAAATCAGGTACCAATCCGGAGTGAACTCCAATTATTCTTTCTTTTGAATAGGATCCACAGAAATAGAGAGGAGCTGCTAGCCCGAAGCTTGAAGTGGGAATTGCTATGGTGGGAGGGTATATGTCTTTTCATCATTAGGAATTGACCATGACGCTAGTTAAGATTGTAAAACAGATCAGAACTTCTTGTCTCATCCAAGACAGGAACCGAGCTCATAAGAACGACAGCCATAACTCGCTCGAGATACGGCTCCAGTATAGAAAGACTGCCTCGGCTCGTCGTCTACAGTTAACCCACTGAGATTAGGGTAAGCGCCGTTGGGCAGCAAGTACTCCTATAGCCTTATCTCCAAAAAGAATACCGTCTTCCGCATTCCTGTATTGGCACTTATCTTTCCCAGGTGGGGTAACCCAGTCCCTTTACATCCGATTGACTAATAAAATGCTGAGCTTTGAAGGGTGATTGCACCTCTAGACTCTAAACAGTCTATCTTATACTGGAGATTGAAATATATTCTGGCAGACGATTATCTAGATAGGAAGTATTTCCGAGAATTGTACCCGCATCAGACTTTGGTCAAGAGGCGCAGTGCCATCAATGCGTTCCATAGTTCTTTGAAGGAGCTTGCCCGTCAAGGACCCTGTCAACGAATGCACAATAGCTCAATTAGCTCATTCTCACAAAACAGCAACAGCACAATTAGTTACTTCGAAGATACCGCGTAAAAAACTCGAATAATAGAATTATACAGATATCCAGCACTCAGCTAACGGATATATATCCACATGAGTTCGTATTACAGAATCGTTCCCGAATTCCGTGCCCCAGCGTAACTTGCCGTATCAAGATCTTCGAGATTTGCATGGCTTAAAGCCTCATCACCCAAAATAGCAAATTGGGATACATTTTCTTTCCCAGAAGGGGAAATATGCAGTTCTGTCCAAGTTACAACAAGAACAGTGGCTCTATCGTACAGACAATCGCCCAGCTGCCCCAGCACGATCTCATCTTAAACTGGATGAGAGATCGGAGTGGTTTACCTGTGATAGGGATCTTATCAGTTCAACACACCCTGCATCAAGCACCTGAGAAGAGTTGATCAATTTATCGATATAAAAGGTACCGAACCCATGCGCCAATAATGCCCAGGAGATATAGCAACGAGATAAGTTCGAGCACTGCTGCAAAAGAGAACAGATGTTGTTGAAGAATTTGCTCAGCGCATTGACTGCGTCCACATTGGCAGCAGCAGCATTGACTCCACGTCAGGCAAGAGCCGAGTACAAAAACAGATTCTTGCTTAAGAGATATCCAGAACTGCTTGAGAAGAGAGATGTATCTTGCAGTCCTTCTACCCCAAAGCAAGCTGTTGCTCCAAAAACCAACGTTTGGGCAGATTTGGATGATGATGAGGCCCAAGTTGTTTATGACTTACTGGTCGATGAGTTCAACTTGACATCCGCCGATGAAGCCACTTCTTATGATAACTACTTGATGTGGATCGAGAATCTGAGACCAAATAAGACTGATGCTGTCGAGTACTTGGACAACGATGGTTCTGTTCCTGAGCGCTGGGCTCGGGCTGTTGTCTTCTTGGGCGCTGAAGAGCACACTAGCGAAGAGTTCCCTGACGGGTACTGGCAAGAACTTCAAGTTGGTCCATTGAATACAAACACCACCCCAGAGATCTATGAGTTGGAGTTCATCTACACTAAGTCTAAGGTTGACTATGCACATGGTTACAAAGATTCTTTGAAATGGTCTGGTGCAACCGCTGTGTATGAGGCTGAATTCTTCTCTGACACGATGCTGCCAGTGTTGATTGACCTTGTTGGTGACGATATTAAATGGTTTGGTATGGAGAACTCTACTGTTGATTGTTGGGGAACCGACCCTATTCAAATTGACCAAGACGGTACTGCTACTGATTGGGCCACCATCTTTATCAACTACCAAGACTCGGAAGATATTACTCCAACAGGTGTCTTCCTCCAGATCGACATGACCGGTAGAAACGTATCTAACTGGTATATCAAGCAATGGGTCTATAATAATATTGCCTATAACTCTTCTGATGAGTTCAGGGAGGCCTGGGAGTCTAACGATTTTGTCAAGCTTCCAAAGATTGATACTTCAAGGCTGAACAGTACCGAAACTTTTGTATACATCGGTCAGGTTGGTCAAGCTAGAGATCTTGATGACAAGCTCACTCCAATCCAAGTCGAGCCACAAGGTAGAAGATGGAAATACAATGAGAAGGAAAGATATTTCACTTGGATGGACTGGGAGTTCTACGTTGCGTGGTCTAGAGACAATGGTTTGGCTCTATATGACCTGAAGTTCAAGGGGGAGAGAATTGCCTTCGAGATTGGTCTCCAAGAGGCTATTGCAGAATACTCTGGTGACGATCCATTTCAAGCTCACACCACATACTTTGACAGATCTTATGGTTTTGGTAACGAAGCTTTCGGTCTTGTTCCTGGGTTCGACTGTCCATACAATGCTGAGTACTTCAATGTTACATGGCACTCTATGGGTGATAACAACTACCACAACAACTCCTATTGTGCTTTTGAGTTCTTAGAAGACTACCCTTTGATGAGACACACTGCTAGTGAGTTCCTAAGTGTCTCCAAAAATCCGACTTTCAACTTGAGATCTATCACTACCATTGGTAACTACGACTACAATTTCTTGTACAAATTTTACTTAGATGGTACCTTTGAGGTCTCCGTCAGAGCTGCTGGTTTCATTCAAGGTGCCTATTACAACCCAGAGACCGGTGATCCATTCGGTTACAAAATCAACGAGCAGCTATCTGGTTCATTCCATGACCACGTCCTTAACTTCAAGGCTGACTTTGATATTGGCGGTACATCTAACAGGTTCACTAAGACTGAGTTGAGGAGTGCTAACCATACATTCCCATGGGCTCCAGATAAAGTGTTCTCCACCAAGGAGAAGTCAAGATCTGTTATTAAGGAAGAGACCTACTTGAACTGGGCTGATGCTGGTGCCATCCTCTTGATTGAATCTGCTGAACAGAACAACACATGGGGTAACCCAAGAGCTTACCGAGCTGTATTCCCAGGTAGTGACGCTAGAAGAATCGCTGTGAACACTCATACAATTAAGGAGAATGCTCATTGGGCCAAGAGTGACATGGCTATCACCGTTCAAAAGGACACGGAGACCACATCTTCCCATGTTTTCTGTGCTCAGGATCTAGAAGATCCTATTGTCAACTTCGACAAATTTGTTGACGGTGAAAGCATAGATGGTGAAGACTTGGTCTACTGGTTTAATTTGGCCTTGCATCATTTGCCGAACACCCAAGATATTCCAAACACTATCTACAACACTGCGCAATCTGGTATTATTTTCACACCATTCAACTACTTCGACACTGAGCAATCGAGAGACACATTGCAACAAACGTACTATACTTATGAGGAGGATGAATGGGACTTTAACGGTGTCAACGTCTCCCCAGAGTGTGCTATTGCTGTTGATCCTTTGAATTTTGACAACCTGAACTACGAAGGTATCATTGTTGGTAAGGATACTACCAATATCCCATCTCCATGATACTCTCTATCTTTTACTCTTCGATATAACGGCTTGAGGGATCCAGTTATTTCTATGGTCCTTTGCTTTAGATACCCCCTTTTACATCAATTCGATGAAGAACTCGTCACGTTTTCTATATATTTCTCAATAAATAGATAAATAGATAAATAGCACACAAATAAGCAAGAAATAAGGTTAAATAGCAGTCGCAATACGACGAACACTATGTCTACTGAGGTCTTCAAGATCAATACTCCTCCGTGCACGAGTATTCACACTGTTCCAGCCTTGCTCAAGATCTATAGCAGTCTCACGGTCAAACGATGGACTTTGAGCCAATTTAACAAGTGATTGTATCAGCTCGTAGTCCAATTTCGGTGTTCCTTTCTGTAAAGCAACCAGGATATTCTTCAATTCGGAGCAATGTATAGATGGATGGTTGCGAAGGGAAAGCACAATGTCTTTGGCCATCTCCAATGGGATAGTTATGCCGAGCTGATCCATATAGTTGAGGTATTCCAATACCTTATAAGGGGTTAGTTGTCTGATGGATGCATAGTGTCTGATGCTTGGCGCAAAGGTCTCAAAGATTGGTGATGGGATAAAGAGAGGAGACTTTGACGTTTGCACCTTGAGAGAGTCCAGGTATTGAAGTTGATGTAAGTACTCTCTTCTTTGGTGTGCGTTTTGTGGTCCCGTAAGTGCTGACCTGGCCATGAGCAGTTTTATGATCTCATCTGCAGTATCGATCTCTCCGGAGTTCACAAGGATCTCTATCATAGTATTTAAGATCGAGATATCTAACACAATGCCGTCATGTAGTATGCTTACCAGCAGTTCAGAGGCATCATCAGGCATGTTCAATTTACCCAAGAAGTTGAGGACGATGTCATATGAGATACGATCCATCTTGATGTCACACTCTGCCATGTCGTTCAAGATGTCCTTTAAAAAGCCATAGTTGCCATGTCTCGTGGCAAACTTGAGATATATATTAGCAGTTGAAACATCTATGAAATCATCTTGCAAGATATTATACCATTGTTTCTTAATGTGGACAATGTTGTTTTTACTGTAGTTCTTGAGGTACAGTAGAACATTTCTCTCTTTTAAACTTAGCTCCATTCCACAATTCCTCACTGCGTTAGCAACACTGTTGAAGGTGGATCCGATTTTGGCCCTCTCATGCCCCTGTGCGCTGATGAAAGTCGCAAGGAAGTCTTCGAAATGATGAGCATCGATGTATAATGGCTGTGGCTTGGGCAACTTGGTATAGGCCGAATACATCAGCCCATGGCTGACAGGGCCATTGATCGGATAGAGTTGCCTTAGAAAGTCGTAATAATCCTTTTGAGGACAGCCTTTACTGCGAGGGATCTGTAATCTGAACTGCTTCAGCACTTCATGTTCAGCGTTCAAGGGAAGTGAGGCAACGAACTGCGGTATGTTTTCACGGTGTGGCTGGAGCAGCTCTTTGAATGATGTATATTTAGTCGGGCGTGCGAGCCACTTGAGTAGCTCCCGTCCAAATGACATGATGTGAGATAAGGAGAAGGACATTGCGATCATCTAATCTATCAACAGTTCCATGTTAAAGTTGTCTCTGGGGCTCTCCACAACCCGTAAGCGCCACACGAAAAATTCGCGAATTTTTCAACCGACTTTTCAGCTTCGAAACAACATCGAAACGACATCGAACTCTGAATACATAAAATTCGATCTGGACAAATGAAACTGCAGACAAGAGCTGTGAACGTGCTGGAGAGAACATCGCACTACCTCCAGGCCGGTGTACTCACCAAGAAGCCAGTGTGGTTCGACGTGCTTGCGAAGTACCCACCGAACAAGAACTTCCTACATGAACCAAAAGCCACGGCATCAGAACAGACAGTTTCCCTACGTAAAGATCGCATAAAGTCCAAGAATGCATCGCCATACAAGACTAGGGAGTCACAGACACCAGGCAAGAACCCATATAAGCCAAACAAGCTCCGCTTCGTGGAGGATGAGCTGAGAGCTCTCTTTTACGAACAACATCCATGGGAGTTGGCAAGACCAAAAATCCTATTGGAAAATACCGGCGAAGATGTTAACAAGCAGGATTGGTCCTCCATAAGACAACTGAACGCACCACTTGACGGCGAGTCTGTTGTGCAAAGAACGTTGTACTTGATCCAGAACGAATCCAAGACCCTCAAAGACGCTTATGACCAATCCAGATTCGAGTTCTACAGGGTTAGAATCGAACAGGAGATACAAGAACAAGTGAGCAGAGAAGAGAATGAGATGTTTGGTTCCGTGTACAACGCAGGTCCAATCGCTTATGGCGTCCACCAAGAACAAAACGTCATTGAGAAGTGGAAACAAGAGGCCCTTGAAATCTCACAAATCGCCGAGGCTAGTAAGAATAAGAATGCAGAGGCCTGATACATTCGTATATAATGCGACAGAAAAATCTACATGTATATAAGATATGAGAATTCGTTATGCAGTAGCTTCTTTCTTCTTCACCCTTCTAACCAACTGGAACAAGTTAACACTCTGTTTGATGTATGCATCATAGTCCTTGAAATCGGTGATCTGGACAATGTCAAAGTTCTTTCTGATCTTTCTAAAGAACTTGCTGTCAGCTTTTCTTCTCTTTCTATAACTCATCAACACAAATGTATCCTCCGTGGTGAGATCCAGCAAGGTCTTCTCCAACAATGGGAATGCCTTCTCCAAATACACACAATCCGCAGCCAAGATGACATCGACATGATTCTTAGCATAATCGGGCAGTGGCTCACCCCAACTGAGAGCAGCAGCATGCACAGTGCCCTTAAGTTCATTCAACTCGATGTTCTTCTCCATCAATGGAACCAACTCATCAATATCGGTGATCCATATCTCAGCATCATTGTTATCTGGTATCGAAAGACCCAATGAAAGACCCACAAGGCCAGTACCACTGCCGATCTCGATGATTTTGCCACGCTGGCATATCTTCTTATCAAGCAAATACTTTGAGAGTAATTCTCCAGCGATCCATATCTTACCACCACACCCAACGGCACCGCCGTCTTCCCAAATCTTCAACGGTGATTCTAGACGACCGTCGAAAGTGAGGTCTGCCTCCCCCAGGTGCTCCACGGGTCTGATAGGTGCGATGTCTTCGAAACTCCCTATGAGGAAGGTGGAATCGTCCATGGTGCTATGAGAAATAGGCGAAAAAATGTAAGTGGTCTGCTGGGGGAAACTTTTCATTTCTTTGGCTGGGTATGCGCAGGCACTAAAAAATGACGAGTGTGATAAGATCCGACCTTGAGGAACAGCCGGCAGTGAAGCGAGAGAGAACGTGAACGGTGTGATGATCGTTCATGGAAGTATAAGGCTTTTCTGACGTACTATTTGAAGTTTGATTCCAATATACAACATCTTTCTGATTGTAAAATGATCACAGTCTTGCGATTCCCGACCATTATACTCTCAACAGCCCGCAGGAATCGTAATAAATAGAATAAATAGTTTCAATAAATAAGAAAACGACATATTTGCAAAGAAGCCCCTCAGTTGGGCATCAGTGCTCATTGTGTTCGTCATGCCCCTTGTTCTCACTACCCAGCACTTTCTCACCAGCGCAATAGAGCACAAAGGCACCGACGCCATAAGTAAACCCAGGCCAAATGTTCTTATACATATTGCTTTTGGTGAAGTGTCCTTCGTACCTCCAAGCTTCTCTGATGGGTGTTAGTGAATTTTCATCTCATACTCCTTGAAATAAAGAAGCCCTCACTAATGTCACAGGTAGCGTGAATCCCAGTGATAACACCAACTTTCAACAACGACAAACATACCTCTTGGTCCATGGGTCGGCCATTCTTCTTATCAAAGTACCTCTCATCGCTGTTATTTGTTTATTGTTCGTTTGGTTTTCAGTTGTATTGTGTCCCCCCCCCCCCTTTGAACTTTTGAACTTTTGAACTTGAACCTTCTAAACGCGACGCTGACATAATCTGAAGAGTTTATAAAAACCACCCGAGGATGTGCGGTTGTACCATAAATCGAGGACTCGAACCTTTTGGAGTATAAAACGTTGCTTCAACTATTGATCATAGGGGTAGGTGAGAGATAGGAAGCAATGAAGCAGTATGTTGAGGAGGAATCAGACTCCGGGTACACCTCCGAGGATGTAGAGGAGGAAGAGCTGGGGTTGGGTAACACTATCTTGAAAGAGATCAGAGAAGAGACATATGTTTGTTTGATCTGCACAGCTGAGATTGGCTCGGGCGACCATTTCTGGTCATGTCGGGACTGCTATAGAGTGTATCACATTGAATGTATCTCAAGTTGGTCCCTGAAGGGGTCCTCAACAGACGAATATGGTAATTGGAAGTGTCCCGCTTGTCATGGAACTCATCGTAAACAGATGTTCCAACACAAGTGTTGGTGTCAGAAGACCTTACATCCACAACCAAATTCTCTGAATCCAGGAAGTTGTGGTCAATCATGTGGTGCTGAACTACCAGGATGTCCTCATAAGTGTCCCTTACCGTGTCATCCTGGTCCACATGCTACATGTAATGCCCTCGGTCCACTGCTCAAGTGTAAATGTGGCAAGCATGAGAACCAATGGCCTTGTGTATTGACCCCATATGTCGACGGATGGCAGTGTGAAGATGTTTGTGAAGAATTGCTCCCCTGTGAGATTCATAAGTGTGGTAAAGTTTGTCATGATGGCCTATGCGGAAAGTGTGAAGAGTTCATGGGCTCCACTTGTTACTGTGGCAAGACCAAGGATATGGTGAAATGCTGCTTGAGAAAACCGAAAAAAAGTCATGGAAAAATTAAAGCTGATAATTGGATTGGAAGCTTCCAGTGCTCTCTCACTAGTGAAGTCACATATGACTGTAATGTTCATTTCTCTACGCAGAGATGTGCTCCAAAGGCAAAAAAACAGGATCACTGTCCTCACAGCCCCGACGTCTTGAGAACATGTCCATGTGGACAAACAACTATTGAGGAATTACAGAATGGCCAGAACAGAACTCATTGCACAGATTTAGTGCCGACTTGTGATAAAATCTGTAACAAGAAATTACCCTGTGGACATACATGTAAATGGAATTGCCATGACAGTGATTGCTCTACATGCAGCGAGTTCATTAAGATGAAGTGTCAATGTGGTTTCAACTCATTTTCTGTTCCTTGCAAGTTCGTTCAAGATGGCTATAGAGCAACTTGTACGAGAAAATGTACTGCATTGTTATCTTGTCGCCGTCACAGATGCGACAAGATCTGTTGTGCCGAAGAAGCAACTGGCTTGGCGAGAGAACGTATGAGGAAGAAAGGCATCAGAAACAACCAGGTAGACTCTAGAACTACCAATGAGGCATTCGACGTTGAGGCTTCACACATTTGTTTAAAAACTTGTAGCAAGAAGCTCTCATGTGGTAACTCTGATCACATATGTCATGAAACTTGTCATTCTGGACCCTGTCGCCCATGTCTTGAATCATCAAACGAGGATCTTGTGTGTAATTGTGGTCACACTGTCGTCATGGCTCCAGTTCGCTGTGGGACAGCACTTCCACCTTGTCAACATACATGCGTGAGAAGTCAACCATGTGGACATCCACCAATGCCACACAACTGTCATGAAGATTTACAAAAATGTCCAAAATGTACATACACGGTGATGAAGGACTGTAACTGTGGGAAGAAGAAGAAGAGAGCCATGTGTCATCAGGCCGAAGTCTTTTGTGGTGAAAGATGTGGTAAGAAACTTAACTGTGGACATAAATGTTTACTCGCATGCCATAGAGGTCCATGTATCTGCAAATCAATATGTGGAAGGACCAAGAAGCATTGTACCCATATTGATCGCAAGCCTTGTCATTTCCCAGAACCATGTCATGATTCTGGTGTGTGTAACGAAATGGTGAAGGTCAGGTGTAAATGTGGAAGATTCACCAGAGAGATACCATGCGGTGCATCTGCAAAGAGTGACAGTTCAACTGGGACTGCTATGAGTTGCGATGTATCTTGTGTGCTGAAAGAAAGAGAGGAGAAGTTGAAGGATGCCTTTGGTGTAAAAGAGACTTCTGAATCATCAGCTTTCGGGAATGTTCCTTATTCTACTGCTATGCTTAAGATTGCCAACGCACAACAAAAGTGGTGTACCCAAGTGGAGGGCATTATGAGAGAATTCATGGAATCAAACGACCATCCAACGATGTTTTTCAAGCCAATGAGAAGAGAACAGAGAGCCTTTGTGCATGAGCTGGCTGAATCTTATGGTCTATTCTCCGAGTCGCAAGATCCAGAGCCTAAGAGAAGTGTTTTCGTGGCAAAGAAATCAACATCAGGAGCCCCAGATATGCTATTGACAGAAGCCATTAAACTCTACCAAACACATCTGAATAAGACAGTGAAGATCCCATTGAAGAAGTCATTGGGCAATCCAGAACCTGTGGCGATAACTTACAATGCTATTCTAATGGATGACTGCCTCGAAGGTGTCACAAGGGATGACCTCGATGAAGTTGTCAGGCCACATTTTCTAAGAAAGCGATTACTCTATGGTTTCCAATGGTTGGATAAGGGAAAGTATCTGATAGTTCCTGAGGCTTTCATGAGGAAATCTCAACAGAAGGAGAATGCCCTTACTGATATATGCGCTGGATTGCAAGACGTCTGCAAGAAGATGTTTCTGGCAAATACGGTGAATCTCGTCAAGATTGATATCGATTACAACATTGAAAAAGTTGAGTCATTGCAAAGCCATTCAGATGACGGTGACTTCGAGCAGAGCAACACGAAAGAAGAGATCTCTGGTAATGAAGCCTCTGCAATTTCATGTACCTCTGACGAAGCCACCCAAGAAATACCTGAAGAATCTGCGACTGAGAATGGAGTTGGGATGCCAGACCCCCAGGAGATAACTATATACTAGGTACGTACTTTCGAATTTGGTACTTCTGATCTCTATTCCGAAAGGTCAGCTTTAATAGATTGCGTTATATGAAGGAAGAGATGTACTGATGGTAATACCCAAGGATGGTAATGCCCACATTATTGGAATGATATCGCAACGTTAATAAGGATACAGCGCACACGTCCTATTTCCTTCAAAGAAGAACTGACTATCAAGAATAGTTGAAATAATCAATCATATAAATTTAATATATCAAGTAATATGTTTTTTTTTGACTAAAAATCTTGCAATTATTAATAAATAAGAAAGATCTTTGAATGTGCTGCTATCGGCATCTTTTGAGGAATCCATCTTATCAATAATCAATTGTCAATAGATGATAAACTCAAGTGCAGAGCGCTCAATCGGAGGATGGAATGTTGATGGATATTGGTTGGATCATAGCGCTAAAAACTAAAACTATTACCAACATTAAAATATACAAAATTCGAAATCTACGAATCAGGTTTTACCTGGAATCAATTCCTACTGATAGCATCTTGTACGATGCCAGGAAAAGATCATTTACATCAGGAAGCTTATTCGAGAGAAGCCAATCATTACATCGAAGAGTTTATCGGTATACTGTTTATAGACACTGAGTATGCATAGCAGTTACTTAAAGCCCACTGTTCAAAAAAGCAGCTTAATGAACATCTTCAATGTTGAAGATATCATTAGGCAATCCACGAACAGAGAAAGCTAATAGCGTGTTAAATTGGAGTATCACAAAAAGACCCATTGGCGTAGAATAGCCAAGTTGTCAAACTTCAAGACCATCATCATTGCCTCAGCTCCTTAGTTACGGTCTTTCTGAGGGCTTTTTATGACCACTGCGAAGACATAACAGTTGTCGATGTATCGTATTAGCTCTTTGACACTCAGAAGTTCCTGGGTCACGAGTGGCCTCAGGTACATAGTACATAACTGAGTTCCGACAAGTGACTAGTTAGTAGTCACTGATGAGTATTGACAAGCGAGAGCTTGCGGGATCCTGAATCTGAACCACAATCAGTCATACCTTTCCAACAACAGGGACAGCTCTCTAACTGTTATGCGTAACAAGAATGTACCTCAATGATGAATCCATCAGAAACAGTCACAGATGGCCGATGGACTGAGACATGAGCGTGCCGGCTAAGAGGAGCTAACATGCTGATAATTCGATATTTGTCATTTGATATTTCATAGACAGAATAAGGTAAGTTGTGACATATAGTTATTAGAGTCTTTTATTTCGTGAAGTTGTACATAAATGCCCAATGTTTTGTCAATTTATAGGGAAGGTGTAGTTTTCCGCTGAGGTGTCAATGAAACATCGTGTCTATGGACAAAGTTCAGACGATATTATACCATTAATGGACGTTGAATGATGATGAATATTTATTGTCGAACGAATCGATGTAGTTTAATCCACTTCTGAATAGGGTAAGTGAATTGGGTGATCCCATGCCCGGCCCTCAATCAAAATCATCAACAAATAAACAATATCAAACATTAACAACAAATAAAACAGAACGGCAGCAGCCAAGAAAATGTCAGATCGCTGCTTCAGTTATATCCACATGAGACATTCACACCATGTGCTTCACATGGAACAGTGGTTCAGAGATAGGCTTCCTCATGACCTTATTGACCAGCTAGTTGTGGAGGAAGACGTTAACTCTCATCTTGTTTCCAACCAGGCATTTGGCGCTGTGAAGCATAAGAGTCGCCGAGACCCCGTGTGGAAGGATCTTCAACTGGATAAGCTCCTGGGTGATGACAGGACATGGTGGGAGAACGTCAAAGATCAGACAGTGTTGAAGAACTTGGACAAGTCGTCAGATTCTGCAAATCCGATACCGCAAGAACAGGCCAGTGAACAAGGTGAAGGCGTTGGAAGCTCAAGTTCCTTCATGAACAAAGTGAATTCGACAGGGAATGAGATCACTACACCCGAGATGATGAGAAATAGAGGCTCGCAAAGAAGTAACCAGAACTATCAGACCCCGATAGGTAGGATCTTAAGATAGCTTTCTTTTTAACGACTAATGAATGAATCCCACTTGCTATGATGTAAATTCCATAAATTAATCTGTAACTGCATATCCACTGGCGTAACTCACACTGGAGTCGTCTGGTGTTATAACCTTTGAGCTTTGTGTGTAACCAATCCATTCGAAACGAGCCCAATCTTGTGCCTTACCTTCCAACTCACGAACCTTCTCAATGGTCCGCAAAAGAAGCGAGATTGGATGTTGTCCACATATTGTGTTTCCTGAAATCCGAATGTAGTCCTTCCATTGAGAATATGAGCCGGTTGATATCACTTTAGTTGCATATCGGTCCAGAAACCTAATAGACTGATAAATCTTCAATCCATCTATTGGAATCCTACTCATATGCTTCAGAGATTTTAGGTGTTCTAAAGACTCTGCTGGAGTGTACTTTGTGTACCCAAAGCGTGAACCCCAATGACAGAAATCACTGCTGATGACAAAAGTATTTGTTTCGTCGTTCAAATATTTTGCCAATGTGGAGGAGACAACGTCATCAAAAGCACCATCGCCATGTGAGATCATGATTGGAATGATCTTTGGAATTCCTTGTGGAAGACCCTCAGTCATTTTGTAGATATATGGTGCATGCATCTCAAAACTGTGCTCATCTTCATCTGTCTCCATATCCATCTTCTTGAACACTTTGCTCTTACAAAGATCATCAACCACTTTCGTATCAACAAGGATATTACCGAAAGGTGTTTCATACTCGTCTGCACTACTCAAGTAGGCAACTCCCTGGAAGTAAACATGATGTGAAGGTCCCAGTATGAATACACGCTCTCTGAATGAAGACTGATTAGTACCAGCACTTGAAACAATGGGTCGATAATACTCACACTTTTGAAGTATCCCAGGCATTATAAGTCTCAGCTAATGTAGCACCAGCGTATGAGTAGCCTGCATGACTATAGTGGAGTGTTAGTAGACGTAGATAGCATAGAATATACCAATACTCACGGCCCAATCAACAACCTTGCCCCAGGAACAGGGGCTGGCGCCTGTTTGATGAACTCTTCGAGTTGTTTCGCCAATCTCAGAGGGTTTGCTGAGTACCATGAACCAGCGTGTGAAGCTAATCTTGTAACCATCGTTCTATCTGGCTCCAATACTCAGAAATAGTGACAACTTGGTGTCTCGTTCGAATTATTCAGAGAGAAGTTCTAGAGAAAATTCAAAACCAAAAAAGTGGCACATTCCCAAAACAGAAAGGTTATGCTCTGATGGGTTAAATAGCGCGAATATTTCCTGATTAGGGCTTTGTGTCAACTTTCTTCACACTTGGGACAATTCTTCTCCTCTTCCGAGGTGCAGATCTTCAGTCTCTTCGATCGCAATAATGTGTTGATTCTTGAACAGATAATAGATTCTCTTCTTCCTGTAAGCTGTTCTCACCATAATCCAAACGTAAGATGATTCATTATCCATTTTACCTGAGCATCAGGATGAGAGTCGTCTTATCCCTTTCTTGTCTCTGGTCATTGACAACTGATTTGAACCACAATACCGCTGTGTACAACACCATTGTCAGGTATGCACTAGTTCTAGTTTTCTAGTTTTTGCATTAATAAACTAAGGACCCAGAGTGATCTTTCACAGTTACTGATTTTGTAACCACAATACTTTATCAAACAAAGAGGTTATGATCCGAGAACTACTACTACTCCAATAGTGATAAGATTGCGCTTTACCCTGATAAGTATCTATATTCTGCTCATGGGCTTCAGCACTGAAATGGTGCACAGCGAGACCCGAAATCAGAAGACTGTGGTGGGTCCTTTGGGGTTCATCATGCTGGAGAAGCCATCATCTCTACGGTAAAATCTTTCTAATGTTGGAGAAGTTGATCGAAGTATTCCCAGGTTTGGTTCATGGACCATTTTGATATGTCTGAAGTTGGAAATCTTGAGTTACGACCCATTGGTCATTGCCTTTGGCTCTCCTAAGGTGTCAGATGACAAATAGGAACTTTTCCAACTATGTGGACCCTCTATCAGGAGCACAACAGCTCTACGATCTTGACTTAATGCTACAGAAATTGCTACCTCAAGGATTTTTCAGAGCAGTCCGTGAGGGTAATCACAGATTATGTTCCTCCTTTATCACCTGGTAACAAGTTTTTTTAATCAGGCTTTTAATTCCGTATCGACAAGGAAGCGCTGCCTCATCCAATGAGTTGTTTGAAATACCGTGGCCATGCTTGTGAGAATACGAATAAACAACTTCAAGGATCTCATTTCCGTTGATTGGCGTCAAATACTTCATGTAAGGGAACACAATGAGCACCTCTGCAACATTGGCTCTTACGACGATATCTACGCCGTTGAGAATTAATATTGTTTCTTATGATCTACATATATCCAATCAAGGCAGTGTAATCATTCTGCGTTAGAACTTAGAGATCAACCTCCCTCACACCATTTTTGTCCACAATTTTCACAAAAACGCCTTTGAAGTCGATAGGTAATCTTCTTTGTAGTTCTTCAATACAGAGCTTAAGTAAATTCAAACCTTGTTCCGTAGTGAAATCTGGTCTATAATGATGATCAAGCAATGAGAACGTGTAAAAAGCAGCGTAACCATGTGCAGCGTATGGAAGTTCCACATTTGTTCCGAGGTAGTCTATCCAGTTCAAAGATGGTTCATTCTTCTTATCATCGTAACCAGCGATGAGGACGTTCACTTGGTATGGTTTCTAAAGGGAGATTGGTCAGTAAGGATGTCAAATGGTTACCAACGACAGGATACTTACTCTTGATCTGAGTGACTTTGCTAGTTCATTTCTTGTAAAACTAGCCACAGCCTTTGGGCTTAATTCGTAGTTCTCCCTGATTCCATACAGTTGTATATTTGCCTGGATATATTCAGCGAATTGCACTAGAAGCCAAGTTAGTATAAGGACTTCCACACAATCCGAAAAAGAAAGATATTCACCTACCTGTATCACCTGCCTCACCCGTGAATGCGATCAACGAGTGCTCGCTGAGTTGTCTAGTCTTTTGGTCCTTGTCACCAATGATGGAAATACCTCTGGTGGCGGCCTTCGAGGTGGCAACGATCACAGCGTCTTTCACTTTAATGCCGAGAACAATATCCATAGCGTCTTACCTTTTGATGTAACTGTTATAAATTGATTAGTTCGGTAATGGACACTTAGGTCTTTAGGTCCAATTGAGCTGTGAATCTGTCAAGATCTATGAGAGTTCGCCATTGGATGGGGTTTCGCCTTTTGTTGTGGTTTTCGCCTCTCACCTGCTCAGAGCTCGCGAAGTTCGCGAATTCTCATGAATTCTGCTGTGTCAGTGCTTTGTCATACGCGACGCGAGAACACGAAAACCATCAACGCGTACTGGTGATGCATGGGAGAGTGGACCTAAGTATTCGATATTTTATCTCTGAGCATTTTCACTAGCATATACCATGCCAACAATCGTTGCTGAAATGACCACAGATTTCACAGATCTGTCGTCAGCGGCTTCGTCTCCAATGAACCCAAATGATACCTCCAGACGTAAAGATTTGGCATCCTCTCCGACGCCTTCATCGTTGTCGAAACCTCCACAGCACGATGCAGATTCTATTGAGCCCAGTAGTAAGAAGATTTCCGCTGATGACATGGCCTTTTACTATGAGAGATTGCTGCCCTTCAGATACGTATTCCAGTGGCTGAATCATTCACCGAAGCCACAAAAGGATTTCGCAATGAGAGAGTTTGCCTACGAACACAGATCTGGTGCCTATCAACGTTACAACTCTTTCTCAACTGCTGAGGATTTCAAGTCTTCTGTTATGAGAGTGAACCCTACAAGATTTGAAGTTGGTGCGGTATACGCAGTAAACCCAAGTGAAAGAAAGTCTCTTCCGAAGAGTGCCATGAAACCGTTGGAAAAAGAACTTGTCTTTGATATCGATTTGACAGATTACGATGAGATCAGAACATGCTGCTCGAAGACTGATATTTGTACCAAATGTTGGAGGTTCATTACAGCTGCTACGAAGGTTCTCGATGTGGCATTGAGAGAAGATTTTGGATTCGAACATATGATTTGGGTTTTCTCAGGAAGACGTGGTGCGCATTGTTGGGTTAGTGATAAGAGGGCAAGAGCACTGGATGAATCCAGGAGAAGGGCCATAGTCGAATACTTGGATATATTGAAGAATAAAGGTGCAAAAAGAATGAACCTACGTCGTCCATTGCATCCACATATTCAGCGTTCCTTGGACACGTTGAAACCAGACTTCTTGACAATCATTCAAGAACAAGACCCATGGCGCGAAGATAAAGTTGCTATTCAAGAACTTCTCTCTAAGATCCCAAGCACTATGATTGTTGATCATTTGCGTAAAGAGTGGATAAACAAACCAAATAGATCAAGTTTGGATAAGTTCCAAGATATATCATCTATGGCTCAGAGGCTGCCAAAGGCTTCCGAAAAAAAGATGGTTATCGAGGCTGAGGAAGATCTGATCTTGGAAGTCGTATATCCACGTCTTGATGTGGAAGTCTCTCGTCAGATGATCCATTTGTTGAAATCGCCGTTCTGTATTCATCCAGGAACCGGTAATGTGTGTGTCCCCTTTGATGCCAATGAGGAGTTCAACCCAATGACTTCACCAAATCTTCGTCAAATTCAAGATGAACTTCTGAAATACGATGCGGAGCACAGTGGCGAGACTGGTGAGAAGAAAATACAGAACTGGGATAAAACCAGCATGAAGCCTTATACAGATCTCTTTGCTACATTTGTGAAAGGCCTACTGGCTTCAGAGAGAAATGGTAAGCGCGATCTTGATGAGGATGATGAGGATGATCTACAGTTTTAAAGTGATATATCCGTTTTTATCTTATTAATCAATTTCTGTAAAACTTCAAAGGAATGTACGTACGCAAGAAAAACATAATAGCGAATGCTGATAGGAAGAAGGGTATCGATAGGAAAGTGACTGCAGGAGTTATGATGAATGTGATGGCTGCAGTCGTCGCAATTGCGACAGCCGCAGCACTCAATAGCAACATGAAGACAAAAAAGAGCTAAAGAAAGAACCTGATTCTGGAACGGCTGAAGTTTTGATCTCCAAAGTCTGCTCACCTGGTTCGTGCAGCCATTCAACGACATCACTGTTATCCAATAGCTCATATGAGCCAGATGAAACTGTTATAACATCTTCTTTTGAGAAATGCCATCCTGGAACATGGATTATAGTGGGCTTTGAAATATCATCATCACCGTGCAACTTAAGGGTATAAGTCAATGATTTGAGGTCAAAAGCTGCATCGACAAAGTCACCATTAAGGGCAACAGGGTATGGACGAATAATGGCATCAACTGCTCTCAAACCTAAATGCGCCTTCTCTGACAGTTGAGCTCTGATCTGATCATCTGTAGGAACTCTGTAGCTTCTCAAATCGGAAGAGGATCCATTGAGTGTAGCACTATCACTATCTAGTAGGATCGCAACTTCAGAGTAGTCCTTCTTCTTTTGACTGGGTGCGGCAGCAGTGGTTCCACTTGATCCTGGTAATGTCGAATCATCTAAGTCATCATCAATAGACCAGAATGAGAAATCCTCACAGTTAAATCTATCACCCCACTTATGACAATTCTCTGCAGTATAACACCACCATGTATGTGATAAGTTAGAACCTTCCAATGCGAATCCAAGTGCATCCAATGCTCCTGTCTGAGAACCGAAATCGTCTTCGTCAAAGGCTTTCTTATTATCCATATCAAATGGCATACCAATCTCTGAAAAGATAATTGGGATCTTTCCAAGGTATTGCTCACCTTCGAGCTTCATCTCATTTAGTTGACGTCTAAAGCTTTTTCTTATGTTTGCTTCACCAAACACCATACCGAAAACAGGATTTGCGTAACGATTACGCATGATTCCGAATGTGTCAACATTGTACCGTCTGTTCCAAGTCTTGAACATCAATGACATTCCATCATAATAATGTGCACAATACACTGTTTTCTCATCGATCAAATCAGTACCTATCAGCTTTGGAGGAATCTGCAACACCGGCGGTTCCAAAAAGAGAAAGAAACCAGGGAAGATGTCACGAACTGTATTTCTAAACTCCTCATAGTGGTGGACAAAGTAGTTATTGATGAAAAATTCTGTGTCTATGGTCTCACCAGTTTGGGGATGAACACCGAAATAATTCTTGATCAAAGGTGTTACTGTTTCGAAGTCCCATACGCCGTGCAAATCCCAGATACATCTCCCCAATGGCCAACTTGGATCCCTTTGAAAACCATAGTGGTGATCATAAGAATCATCAGTGAGCCATGCAGTGATGCCTTCTGGATCCACCCATTTTGTGCCTGTTTTCCGAGGTCCAAACACCGATATTTCATATTCATCAACCTCTGTCGCTATACCCATACCCAAGCTAAGGGATTGAAACGTCGTAGGCGTTGTCCCCAGTTTCAGGTTTTGGTTAGGAGGCAGACTGGTGATATCCGGTATCCCCATAAAGCCACCACTAGGTTCGTTTAGTGACTCGATACCTAAGAGTGTTTCATCCAAAAGCTCCGGTGCCTGTTCTGTGATACTGGTGAGAAAATGTTTTATAGCGTTCAAGTAGTGTGACTGCAAAAACTGCTGTATGTTCATACCGTTGATAATACATTTAGGTGCAAAAGTTTTTCCCGCAAAGAAGAGAGTAAACATTGTAGCAGTGGCAAGACGATGGTAGTTTGTTGTCCATAGCATCTTTGGGTAAGCATCGGGATCATTGGGGAAGAAATTATGCACTATAGCAGCCTCTGTGGCCTTGAACTTTTTTGGGTCCAATCCAGCAGCGTATAGCGTCCACATCGGGGCACCATCACCACCACAGAATCTATTCCAAACATCTTGATGTGGATCCAAGTATACGTATAGCCCACCTTCCTTCTGAATCAACTTGAGCATCTTGATGGTGTAATCAACAAACTCATTGTCATACTGTCCTGGCCCCTTGTGCTCTAGGGCCTCCCAAGTAAAGACATATCGGACAACATTATAGCCCAAGGTCTTTATCCTGCGCAAATGTGTCACTGCTTCATCCAAAGGGAATGGTCTTCCTACAAAGGAGACGGTATCACCGTCAAAGAACATAGAGTCGATACCGGTGATTGGGACATGTGAGGTCATACATGGCGTACGTGGGTACTTGCTTCCACCGTCGAGGTTGATCCCCTTCAGTTGTACCGTTCTGCCCTTTGAATCAACAAAGGAGCCCTTATCGGTGCGCAGCGGTCCTGTCAATAGTGCCATGGAGCGGATGAGATGTTTGTAGTTTCTTCGAATGAGTTGCAGTGTTGGGCTACTGATTGAAGTCTCTGAATAGACCTTGTGAGTTTCCTAACAGCCGTCCCTTAAAGTCTCCGAAAGGAGGGAGAGTTGTATACCATTTTTACTCCTGGTGGGACCACAAGGCGGTAGGAGGACTTCCGGGAGAGCAGTGATAATCTTCACGTGACCGTCCTCGGAAGTTGAATACCTCATCTCTTTTTTTTTTATGGGCGGGCCCATCTAATTAGTAAACGGGAAGGTGAAGCAGTAGAAGAAGAAGAAGAAAGGAAGTTTTAGGAGGACAATGAGTGAGCACACTGGTTTGCCAGAAGAGCAGGATTTTGTGGAGGTGAACGAGGTTGAGGAGGTTCTTGAGGAAAACAACAACGAGCCAGAGCCAATGAGCGATGACGATGAGGAGATCCAAGATGTGCCACAACATGACGATGAAGATGACGACAGGATCGAGATCGACATGTCGAACAATTCATGGACGTATTTCGATAAGCATGAGGACTCTGTTTTCACCGTTCTTGCGCATCCAAAGCTTCCATTAGTAGCTTCTGGTGGTGGTGATAACACGGTATACTTGTGGACTTCGCATTCTCAACCTCCGAAATTTGCGCAACAGCTCAAAGGGCATAAGGAATCCGTGATCACTGGTGGATTCACCGGTGATGGTGAATTCCTCATCACTGGTGATATGGCTGGTAAAGTGATGGTGCATCAGTCCACTAGAGGCGGTCAGGTGTGGAAGTTGTACGCTGAATTGGAAGAGACAGAAGAAATTGTGTGGATCACAGTGCATCCAACACAACCAATATTTGCCTTTGGTGGTGCAGATGGATCAGTATGGGTGTATCAGTTGACACCAACCCTAGAACAGATCATGAGTGGATTCTCACATCAATCTGAGTGTTCGGCTGGTGTGTTTGTTAACACTGATGATTTGGATTCTCTGACACTCGCGAGTGTCTCTACTGATGGTTCCATTGTCGGCTGGAACTGTTACACGTCCACTCCATACTTCAAGCTCTCCGAAACCGAATTCAAAGGTCAAAAACTCCCATGGATCTCTCTATCATTACAACCTAAATCTCACATCCTTGCTGTCGGGTCCAACCAGGGTACTTTGGCCATCATCAACGTTGCTAATGGTTCTTTGCTCACCACGTTTAGAGTGGTGGAATTGAAGGAGGACCAAGACGAATTGGATGCTTCCATTGAGTCCATCTCTTGGAGCGATTCGCTACCATTGATGGCCCTTGGTCTTGTTTCGGGTTCCGTTATGCTCTTCGATACCAAGACATGGAGAGAGAGACATTCTATTGCTTTGAACGAAGCTGTTACTAAAGTGCTTTTTGTTCCACTGACCCCATACCTCATTGGTTCCTCCATGAACGGTAAGATCTACAAATGGGACTCGCGTACCGGTGAAGAACTCTTTGTTGGTGTCGGACACAACATGGGAGTTTTAGACTTTGCCGTTATCGATGATGCCGCTAAGCTCATCACTGCAGGTGACGAGGGCGTTTCGTTAATCTTCCAGACTGTTTAATTTAGATTCTGTTTCACTACAGGTAGCACACGTGATTTTGTAGGTGGTGCAGGTGGTGCGAATGATGTTTCCGGGTTCGTTTGGTGATGGGCTCTGCGGGCAGTACCACCTTGTGATGAGCAGCCCCATAGCGCGAAGTATAAAAAAGTAGGGGATGGCTGCACATCGATACTGGCAGAGGTAGCAAAGGGAACAATCAGACCAACAATGACTGTCACAGGTGTCGCATACACGTCACTCACCACGAGTGACTCGACTGCATATGATGAGACAGTGCAATTCTATAAGAAACTAGGTTTGAAGTTAATCAGAAGCTTCAACAGAACTGTGTCATCCGTGAACTCGCACAAGGGCGTCTCGCACGATTCCCTGAGAGAAACATGGCTGGAATCCTTCAAGCTCGGTGAGTTCCACAACGGTAAGCGTGTCCCTTTGCAGGAGAGTAACAGCATCCAGTCTGAAGGTGCCGTGATCAAAGTGAGACTAACCAGTGCTGACTTGACTCCCGCTGACACTCCCTTGGACCTGTCCTTCTTCACAACAGACTTGCCCAGAGTCTCTCAAACCCTCCAGATACCTATCGAGAACAACACCTTATCGCTGAAAGATCCATTGGGTAATTCAGTCCACTTTGTCACCGTTCCTACGCCGCTGGCTCCTGAAGTGGATGACACCTTCTTCACTCGACAGGTTACTGAGGCAGTTGCTGCCTTACCAAATGTTTCAAAGAAGAAGAGGATAGCTGTGATGACATCCGGTGGTGACTCCCAGGGTATGAATGCCGCAGTCAGAGCTGTTGTCAGAGCAGGTATTTTCCATGGCTGTGATGTATTTGCTGTCTACGAAGGCTACTCGGGATTGGTTAAAGGTGGTGATCTCTTGAAACAGATGGCTTGGGAAGACGTCCGTGGGTGGTTGGCGCTCGGTGGTACTTTGATCGGTACTGCCCGTTCTGCTGAGTTCCGCGAGCGTTGGGGTCGTTTAGCTGCTGCAAAGAACATGATTATCAATGGCATCGATGCCCTTATCGTCTGTGGTGGTGATGGATCACTTACTGGTGCTGATCTTTTTAGATCCGAATGGCTTTCTCTACTCGAAGAGCTTGTCAAGAACAATGAACTTACACAAGATCAGATTGCAGGACATGAACAACTCACCATTGTTGGGCTCGTTGGCTCTATCGATAATGATATGGCTGGTACTGATACCACCATCGGCGCTGCTTCATCACTCGAACGTATCAGAGAGATGGTCGACTACATCGATGCCACTGCAACCTCACATTCAAGAGCCTTTGTTGTAGAAGTCATGGGTAGACACTGTGGTTGGCTTGCCTTGAACGCTGGTATCGCAACTGGTGCCGATTACATCTTCATACCGGAGCGTGCTGCTAATAAGAACACTTGGAAGGAGGAACTTAAAGAAGTCTGTGCTCGTCATAGATCAAAGGGACGCAGAAAAACTACCGTTATTGTTGCTGAAGGTGCTCTCGACTCCGAATTGAATCCAATCACTTCAGAAGAGGTTAAGGATGTGCTTGTTGAGCTTGGACTTGACACAAGGATCACTACCTTAGGACACGTCCAGCGTGGTGGTACCGCTGTTGCATCTGATAGAATGCTGGCTACCCTTCAAGGTGTTGATGCGATCAAGGCCGTCTTAGAACTTAGCCCGGATGATCCTTCCCCATTGATTGGAATCTTGGAGAATAAGATCATTCGTCAACCTTTGGTTGAAGCGGTGAAGAACACCAAGTCTGTGGCGACGGCTATTGCTGCAAAGGACTTTGACAAGGCCATCTCATTACGTAACACTGATTTCATCGAGTCTTATCAGAACTTCCTCTCCATCTCTCAACATGATGATGGCACACATATCTTACCAAAAGAGAAACAGTTGAACATTGCCATTGTCCATGTTGGTGCTTCATCCGCTGCACTGAACAGCGCTACTAGAGCTGCAGCTCTCTATGCCTTGTCTCGTGGGCACAAAGCCTTTGCCATCCAGAACGGTTTCAGTGGCTTGATTCGTCATGGATCTGTTAGAGATCTAGGATGGATCGACGTTGAGGATTGGCATAATACTGGAGGGTCCGAGATTGGAACCAACCGTTCATTGCCATCTGCGGACCTTGGTGCCGTGGCTTATTACTTCCAGAAGTTCCACTTCGACGGTCTCATAATCATTGGGGGCTTTGAAGGCTTTACTGCCTTACATGAACTCTCTGAAGCTCGGAAGGAATTCCCAGCTTTTAACATCCCAATGACACTGATCCCTGCTACCGTCTCCAATAACGTTCCTGGTACTGAATACTCTCTTGGTTGTGATACATGTCTGAACTCACTTGTTGACTACTGTGATGCAGTGAAGCAATCTGCTTCTGCTACAAGAAGAAGAGTGTTTGTTGTTGAAGTCCAAGGTGGTCATTCGGGTTATGTTGCCTCGTACATTGGTCTTGTCACTGGTGCTGTTGCAGTATACTTACCAGAGAAGAAGATCACTTTGAAGACTATTCAAGAAGACATTGAGTTATTGAAAGAGAACTACAACCAAGATATTGGCCAGAACAGATCTGGTAAGATGCTCATCCGTAACGAGACTGCTTCTGATATATTTACAACGGATTTGATTGCTGATATTATTGGTGAGTCCTCTCAGAAATTTGAAACCAGAACAGCTGTGCCAGGTCATGTCCAACAAGGTGGTGCTCCAACTGCCGTGGATAGGGTCAATGCGTCAAGATTTGCGATCAAGTGTTGCAAATTCATCGAGGATTGGAACAACAAGGTGAATGCTACAGATCTCGATGGTGCTGATAAGTCTCTTAGATACAAGTACGTTGATGGTAAGAGGCTATCCACGGTGGGTGACAACGCACCTTCAGCTAGTGTGATTGGTATCAAAGGTTCTGAACTAAAGTTCACAGGTATTGAAGAGCTTTGGGAGCATGAAGCTGATGTGAAGATGAGAAAGGGTCTTACAGTGCACTGGGAGGATATCAACGAAGTTGGTGATATGCTAAGTGGGAGACTCATCTTGAGAAATAAGGTTCTTGAAGAACAGTCACAATTAAGATCGTTCTAGGACTGATATATGGCCACAGAACAAATTCAGAGAAGCATTATTGAAAACAAAGCTATAATTGGATAATTCAGCTCCTTGATTGTAGCTTTAGCTTTAGAAGGAATAGATGGGATCAAATGTTAAGAAAAATAGATATACTGTTCTGAAAATACTTTCACACCTTGATGTCCTTTTTCTGACAATGCATCTGCTCTGTGAAGACTTCTCTTAGGATACCGAGCTCTGATACCAGACGGCTGGTTTTTTTGTAATTTCTATACTCCTGAACACTATGTTCCAATGTGAATACACAACCAGGTGTTTGTATGACCACTCGAAGGCGGAGTGCATGTATGTCAGGAGCCTCTGATTTTGGCTTGAGGAGCAGAACCACCGCCTTCAACACAAGTGGCTTCACTAGGGAATCTGATAAGACTAATATTTGCAACTCGTCTCTTCTTGCACTAAACCAGAATGTCACTGGCCGGGATTAGGTTAAGGGCTTTTTCTGATTGTAAGGGCGTTCGGTGAGCGCTAGTTTTGGAGGAAAAGGGTGGTGGATGAGAGATCTATGACCTGTAGCGACTGCTGAAGCTACTTGGGATTGGGAGGAGTTTGACGGCTAAAGACCAGCTGAAACTTGACCTCAAATATCTTTTTTTGATTGAACTTAGTGACACAAATCTGTATCTCGGTAGAGCCCAAGAGGAAAACATGTGCGGAGACGTGCGTAATTTATCACACAAGTGACAGGACGTGGGCCTTGGGATTCAAAGTACATATACATATACCCCAGGGAACAAGATTTTTTGAAGGGAATGGGTGAGTGCTGATTTTTCACTATCCAGTTGGCTGGTTAGAACTGCACTGACTTACGATTATGTATGAGCTCTCACGTCTACCTCCCTCTACTATTTACCGTCCTCTCTTTGCAACATCTGGTTAGGATAGTAGTCTGACTCTTCCATTCAATCACACAAGCGCCTGCTGGTATCATATACTTCTTCCAGTACCAAACCGCTGCGAACCCAGTTTATGTCTTGCTTCAACGATTAATCATGAAGTTTACTTTCAAGATGCTTGGCCATTGCGCGTTCTTCGAGGACCAACTTCCAAGACAGAGCTATCCACAGAACTACTGCCTGATTCTCTTATTCTACACATTTCATATTTCATAATTGCGTAAATTGAAAGAATCTTAATTCTCAAAAGGTCTCATGGGTCCTCTTCTTTGATCTCAACAACATCAGCGGTAGAACCATCAAAGACTTTGGTAATACCCACTACAAGATCGCCACCTTCAACTATTGAAAGAGGCTTTGTGGCTTTTCTAACATCAATAATCTGGACATCAGGTGAAAACTTCACAGGTAGCCCTACTGGAACAATTGTTTCAATTTTGATCTCTGGGAGGTTTGGTTCTGGTCCATCTGGAATACTGTCCAAGTCAAACTCATGACCTAGAATTACCTTCAAGATAACTAATGCAGCCGGTTTGGATAGAACCAAACTGTTCTCTTTGCAGAAGGAAGCAGCAACACAGTCCGGACATCCCCATTCACAAGGGCATTCTTCTATACGCTGCAATGCATCCTCCAAAAGAGCCTGTATATGATCGAAAGCCTTGATCGACAGTCCAGAACCATATTCACCTCCTTTTGCATCGTGGAAGATCAGTCTTGCAGGTCTCTTTCTAGAAGTCTGTCTCTCTGCAAACTCCTTCTCTGGAGCTTTGCATTCGGTGTGGATCTCATCAGCACCGCTCACAATAATAAGTGGCATCATACCCATAATTGCATGTTGAGCAGCATGAATACCACCAGCGGCATTCAAGCTTTTATAGATTAGAATATCTAGAGCTTTCGAAGGAATGTCGATCCAAAACCCCTTAGATTTAATCACAACAGGAGGATTGTGAACTTCAACAGCATCAAGAATTCGTTTCTGTCGATCGACTTTGTAAAAACCAAACACAGTTATCCTAGTCACCACTTTGCCGAAATATATCGGTACATCGCTATTCTCTATGGATCTCACCCTTTCGATTTCTTTTGGGTCAACATCCGTGAAGTCTCGCTGACTCGTAACCCAGTCTACATCCACCCTTTCGACCTTGGCATAGTGCTCTTCAACATTGAACTCTCGTACCAGGTAAGGATAACCTTGATGGATAAAAATCCCACCTTCATACAGCGTAAATCCGGTTCTCGATGCCTCAACTTCTTCAATCACAATATTCCTGTTGTTCGTTATGTCGACAACAGCATACTGATCCTCCTCAATCCCTCTAATGGAAACATGTTTAGAGGGCCAGGGGAGGTATCTGTTCGCAGCATGGAATCCCTCGGAGTCTCGATCAAGTTTTCCAAGGGCCTTTTCCATGTTTGGGAAATACTTCTGGTCCGCTTCGGTAATTGGAAGCTCAAATGCAGCGCACTGTAAATGCCCTTCAAGAATCAACATATTATCAAAATCTAGAATCAAATCTTGAAATTCCCTCTCAATCAACAGTTGAGGATGTTTGATGTAGTGCTGATCCACAGGGGAATCACTCCCAACGACCAAAGTTAAAGAGTCCTTGTTACGTCTACCAGCTCTTCCACTCTGCTGATGGAAGTTGGAGAGCGATAAAGGAAACCCACACATAAGAACAGCATCCAACCCACCAATATCAATACCAAGTTCTAATGCATTGGTAGATATCACAGCGGACAAATTGCCGTGAAACATCTCTTTTTCTATCTGACGACGATCTGAGGCCGAGTAACCACCTCTATAGCTCATAACCTGTGACACTATATCTGGTTGGTTCAGTTCATGAAATCTGTTCCTCACTTCTTTCATCAACAGCTCACAAACACGACGTACATAGCAAAAGGCAATGGTTCGAACATTGTTCAGTACAAGCTGAACAAGTATTTTAGCAGATTCTGCTATAAAGTTCTCACGACCTGCAGATATATCTTTCTCGTTGATATAAGGCGGATTCCAAACTACCATGTGCTTTTGCCCACTAGGTGATCCATCTTCATCAATGTGGGTGATTTGTTCAACCCCAAAGATTGACTTCATATGCTTTACAGGGTCTTTCAACGTAGCAGAGCATGATATAAACTGAAGATCGCGGTTACCGAGAAAATCACATACTCTTCTCAATCTCCTCATCACTAAAGCGACATGTGACCCGAAGAGGCCCTTGTAAATATGCAGTTCATCTATAACGACATATTTCAAGTTTAGTAAGAAATGTCTCCAAGATTGATGATTTGGAAGAATACTTGTGTGAAGCATGTCAGGATTGGTGAAGATCACTCTTGCATTATTCTTGATCTCAGCTCTCTTTTCAGATTCAGTATCACCGTCGTATGTATCGACAAGAGAACTCAATCTCATTTTGTTCATAAGCGATTGGAAAGAACGTTTCTGATCTTGAGCCAACGCCTTTGTCGGAAATATGTACATTGCTGATGACTGTGGTACGTTTTCCAAAATATGCAAGACAGGGATTTGGTAAATCAGAGATTTACCAGATGAAGTAGAAGTCGAAATGATGACATTCTCTCCGCCGTATATTGCATTCAGAGCCTGTGCTTGGTGTGAATAGAATCCTGAAATATCTAGAGAGTCCAACAGATTATCAGTGAGTGAGAAGTCAAGTTCCTGAAAGTTAGCGTCTCTCTCTGGGATAACAAACTCGCCTGCGATCTGATTCTTATAGTTCGAGCCCTTTAGTTTCTCAATCATATCCGGTATCAGTGGCCTCTCTTCTCCAGGATCAAGTCTTCTATTAGCAATCATCTGTTCAATAGGGTCTACATAGTTTCGTCTTCGAGGTATCAATGGATGAGCAAGCTGCTTCAAATGCTGCTCTGGATCGTCGATATGTTCCTTGGAACACCTTAAGAGGTATTCATTTGCAGCCAGGATGAATTTCTCACTTCGCTTAGCTATGAGCCTTTTCATAGACTCGGGCGTGTAGGTTGGCATCTTCATCTCTGAGTAGAAAGCAGACTTAGTCCTCGATTTCGACAGATTACCATCTATGAACTCAAAAACAAGGATCTGCTCCGTTAGCTCCAGGTCTCGAAGTTTGAACATATCCAAATCCTTTTGGACATGGCCTTTCTGCCACACAAACTCTTTCTTCTCAGTAAGAAATTGATTCTCATCGACATACTTGAAAAGGATATCATCGGGGAGTAACGCCAACAGCTCTGCCGCATCTTCCTCAGTAAGCTCCCTTCCAATCACCTTCTCAACGGGTTCCTTCAAAGCTTCAAACTTTGGTATGATCTGCCGCCTGGAGGAGATGAAAGTGAAATAGGAGTTAAGCCTGAAGTGAATCTTCTCCAGTTCCTTGAGCCATTGAGGCCAATGGTCTTTGGAAAGAGCGGCTTTCTTCCTCAAGCGTGTTGATTGAGGTGCTTCATTGGATCTCTTCTTATTCTGAGACTCTTGATCAGCCATTTCTCGATATAAAGGAAATATTACCGGCCTATTGCCACTCCTATGATCGTGAGAACGAGATACAGCAATGGCCAAAATGTTCCGAAAGTATCGAAAGCGGAGATATTCCTAAATCAGGACGAACTCCTTTTGAGCAGCGCGCATTGGTGTTTACAGTATTTCTCAAATATATCGTGTCAGAAGGTCAAAAGGCTTTATAGATAATACAAGGTACCTCAAACGTAGAACTTGAAGGAAAGAAAGTCCAGCAATTAATTATTCATCTTTTAGACTTCCACAGATCACTCTTACCTTCAGGATTTCTCAAAGAGTCTGACGGTTTTCCACCCTCCTACCTTCTCTCTGTAATATTGCAATGGTGTTTTTTAAGCATTGGCTTGTTGAACTATCGTAAAACGCGTTTCACTAATCCAAGGCTTATAATTATCGCATGGTGAAGTCCAGATAGTCATCAGTGTTGTGGTTTTCATTATTATCTGTTATTCCAGCATAAAGGCCATACAACAATCATAACGATAGCATGCTGAAGGTTCAATATCACCGAGTGTCGAATCATCCAAAGGAGAGGGGTAATGAGAGTGAGCTAAATTCTCGATCTGTTAGTTCTTTAGCATATTATAACTGGTACATGCGTATAGGAATGACCACCAAAAGCATTGTGGAAGGTAGCTTCTTCGAAGATTTTCAGCTCCCCCCCCACCCACTTAATCCATCTCATCAGTCAAAGATTCATTGGCAAACTACTATTCCAGAGGTTCTTACAACAACTTCTTGTCAAAGGTGTTCGTAGTAACAGAACTGAAAGATATGAATAAAATATTGAAATTACCAATTACTGAATGTTCATTAAGGTGAGTGAATCAGGGTGAAGTGCGAAATCCATGACGGGAAGACTTCACACTTTGGGCGAGCAGGATATAAGCAAACTTCGCATGTGAACTGTGGATTAATTATTTAACATATGTTCAATGAGTACTTTATAAATATACAGGAGATTTGAGAAAGTGTCAGGAACTTGAAAATGCATAAAATTGTTCATTTGAACATCTATCTAGTTGAACCCTCTCACAGAAAGCTTTCTCGATAGTGAGGTTTTACTTAACGTTAGACGACGACTTAGCCCCAAAGGCTTCTTCATAGACTTAACATTGACTGCTGGAACATCATAGTCGTCAATATGACGAGATGGAGTGTTTGAGAGATCACTGGTTGAACTCGATACTGTACTAGAGCGGAATCTCGACGTAATCACAGATGTTGCAGCAGTCGGTATTGATCTTGCTGGACTCGAAGGAAGAGACTTACGTTTCGCTAAACGAAACACTTGCCCCACAGGTTTCAAATATATGGAGGCCAGCGTTGCAATGTTCAATTCTAATTCTTCCAAAATGACTGGGTCCAGCTGCTCATTCTCGTTGGATACATGTGGAATCACACCATCAATAATCTCATTAGCTGTTCCTGGATATTTATCCTGTGAAGATAATAATCTCCAATAGAAAAATCCTCTATCTCTGACATCTGGATGATCAACCTCCTCAGTTGCCCATTTTAAGATTTTTATTACCAAAGGTTCCCCCTTATCTGGTGATCTCAAGAAGAGTTTCACGCACGCAGTCAGAGAAGCCAATTGAACATCATATGGGTCCTCTCTAAACGTACTAACCAAGTCAGAAAGTATGGAGTCAGCTCTATGTATCTGTTGAGAATACTGGCCAACTATCCAAATCAATGCAGCTTTAGCTTCAGGTTCTTCTACTTTATCAGCGTATTGTATAATGTCTGGTATGAGATCGTTGAATGTGTCATATCTTCTCAAAACGTTCTTAAATGTTATTATTGCTTCTTGAATCACATAGTCGATACCACTGGTTGTTAAATTCAACATAACATTGACACAGGGCCTTGCAGCAGCGTCCAACTTCACTGCAAGATTCCCCAAAGCTCTGACAGCCTTTCTAGACATCTGTATGTCAACATCAGTACCATATTCTTCCAGTTCACGTAAAACAATGTCCAAATTAGATTCACTGGCTAACAGGTAGATGATCTCAAGTTTTGTATCCTTGACATAGATGGGATCATTGTACTCACAAAAGAATATTGTTACGTCAAACGGTATGAGTTTTGGTTTACTTAAGATGACCAGGATCACATTTCTCAATGCTAGGAATTGTATCTCTGGTGGTTTTGACAAGAGAGAAGTCATCGATGATGCAAGTTTCTTCGTCAAGTACTCTTCAACAACATCAACAAAGTTTATCAGATATATGAGGACTTTGAGGGCGTTGAGAACCACTGCGGAGTTTGAATGTTGTAACATGGCAATCACTCTATCGATAACTATCATTGAGTCCTCGTGTGTCTCTGGAACAAAAGTTATTAGGGAGTTTAGTATGAAAGTCTGTGCCCATTCATCAGATCTGGGAAGTAGATCTGTAATACTGAGAGCCTGTCTTGTTGTCAGTCTCAGCGGTGCATCGTTACCCTTTTCAGAGATGTCAAATAGAGTAGTTAAAGCTGCTGCAACCACACCAGCATTTGGATCATCAAGGAAGTGGTAGACATCTTGGATCAAGCCTTCTCTAAGAACCATATTAGGATCCTTTTCATAGAGCCTTGCCACACCAAAGAGACCTGTTTTTCTTAAGTATGCATCTTTACTGTTCATCCCCGATCTTAGAGGTCCCACTGATTCACTCAGATATTCCTTAATTGGGATCGATGACAAGTTTCTCAAGGCCAACGCACAAACTATTGGAGAGCTAGAGTGCGCATCTTCCAACACGGCAGGTAATAGCTTCAGTGCCAAGTCGGGCTTGGCCAGTGCATATGTGTTCAAATAATGATAACACATTCTCTTCATCTCGATATCTGTGGTATCAAATGTCTTCATGACCTCTGGGAACACGTTTATCATGTCATGATTTCCCATGGAGATGTTGGCAATCACTTTCCTCATCACTTGTTTAGTTTTCGATGCATTCTTCTTCCTATCCACCTGTTGGAAGTCGAGAAAGATATCGTTTGCACGAACCTATGTTTAGTTAGGATCGAGGTTAGATCGATCAGATTGTAGTGGGCTTATACTCACTTTGGTAAAGATCTTGTGTTCAGTCATTGGTATGGGTGCGGAATCTTCTCGATCCACAATGATTGATCTCCTGCTAACTTGTTCTTTGTCTTGTTGACCTTCGTCCTGTTGTTCCGAGAAGGAGCAAAGCTGGTAATGTGACTCGAACCATGTTGTTTTTACTGATTAGGAAAGTTTCCTTTTTGGTATGTTTTCCTGTCCGTCCCACTTTTGCCCCCCCCCCCCCGCGAGGTAAAATTGAGGCCACTTTTTCTTGACACAGCGTCTCTTCAACAAGAAACAAAGAAAGATATCACGATGCGTCTATCATTCTTATCCACAGTCTGTGCACTTGCCGTTCTTAGTGTTGCAAAGAACGTCGTCGATCTCAGCAATCTGGCCAATAATATCGAGAAGAGAGGAATACAGGACCCCTTATTCCAAGAACCGTCAACCAACAATGACTTCTATGTACCAAAGGGTGAAGAGCCTCAAAGAGGACCGACTCTCTTAACCTCAGGTATTAACGTGAACAGGGATATTAGTGTGTTTGCAGGTTACGTAAGAGATAATGTTGCAATTTCCAGTCGTTTCAACAATGTCAAAAAGCAAACTGTTGTTTTCGCTCCTACTGATGACGGTATTGAGACCCTATCCTTGAAGCCTTGGCAATACCCAACGCCGGTTGATGACACTAAAAGTGAAGAAGAGATCAATTCTGTCATTGAATCTAACGTTCAGGACTTTATCGAGTCTCATTTGGTTGATGGCGAAGTGCCATTTGAAGTTTTAAACAGTGAAAAATCAAACCTTGGTGCCCTACTGATCACTGAAAACGGTAGAAAAGTCAAGCTGGTTAACGATGATGGGGAGTACTATGTATCTGCTGAGTTTAATGGAAAAGATGGTGAGTGGCTAAAGGTGCAAACTGTCACAACTGTTGATAACGGTGCCATTTTGATAATTACTAAGCCTTTGAGCTTCCCAAGCCTCCTATGAAGATGGCGTATGCTGCTTTTTTCTTTATTTACAATTTGAGTTATGATTATGGGGTTAGGTTAGGTTTTATATGGTAATTTTTTGGAGGAATGTGTTGTATTTTCTTTAGCTTCAATCGCTGACCTGTGCGTGCTCTAGGTCTCTTAATTTTCTGTCTTGAGCTTCGACCAAGATCTTTTCCCAATTCGCCTGGACAACAAACCAACTCTCACTGCAACCTATCAAAAACATACCAAACCCGATGCTGATCCATAGTCCAACGAGTTTAAAGTCCCAGTAGTATCCAAATAGCCAGGCTAGTGGGATTCCAATGACATAGTAGACAATTAGATTGATATAGCTACCAATTCTCTGCATACCTTGTCCCCTGAGACAACTTCCTGCCACTGCGTTCATAGAATCAAAGATACCCACAACCGCAATCAAGGGGAACATATCCACAATCATCTCGACAACTTGTTTATCTTTCGAGAACATCTCAGCTAATTGCCTCTTGAATATAATCATCAACAAACAGTTTAGGATACCAACTATGACACCTGAGTATATGCCAATTTCTGCGCTCAATTTGGCACAGTCGACTCTTTCTGCTCCAATAAAGTTGGCAATTCTTGTAGATGATGCAATTCCGACAGAGAATGGAACCATATACAAGAGTGAGGCCAGGGTGGATAGTGCAGATTGTGTAGCGAGGTATGTGGTCCCAAAGTATGATGCAAATAACGTCATGATTTCGTATGAAAGACTCTCAGCTTCAAGCATTACAACACCAGGAATGGCCAACTGTAGCAAGTCGATCCAGTGATCCAGACTACGCCTTGACCATCCACCCCAGCACTTATCACCATCTATGTAGATAGCATATAGTGCAAGCAAAATCAGCATAAACCAGAAGTTCAGCGTCACTGCAATTGGAGCTCCAGTGAATCCCATCCCTAAGTACGAGTTCCAGACTAGGGTATAACTCATAAAAATGTTTAATGGGGCACATATCAAGAGAACGAAAGTACCGGCTTCAAAGATTCCTTGTGCTTGTAAATATCTCTTCAGATTTTCAAAGACAATGTATGCTGGAGCACCAGGGAGCATGATTCGTAGGAAAAGAGCAGCAAGTTCCACAACGTGTGCATCTGGGATGAGATGTCGAAGCATTACCTCAGAAAACCACCATGCGATACCAAATGGAATGAAAAGTGTGAGAGACATTAGAGTACATCTCTGGAAATGGATACCAACACCATATAAATCACCAGCACCATATGCTTGCGGACACAGTGTATCCAAGGCTGTGGATAGACCTTCAAAAAGGGCAAATACTATGTTTGATGTCATTGTTGCAAGGGATACCGCAGCTAATTCACTCCTCCCAATGTGACCGACAACAAGAACACTCACAATAGAGAAGATTTGCTCTAAGAAGAATGTTGTGATTAGAGGAATTGAATATTGCAGCAGCATCTTTGCCTCTGATTTCAAGGTCACCTTCTCATGTTCAAAATCCTCGTGTGTTCTTTCAAGCACACTTAGTGAGCCTATGGATGTTAACGAATTTCGTCTATGGCTAGCCGCAGCTCTATTATATCGTATTCTGGACATGAACGTAGCAAAGTCATCCGATTCATCTTCATAACCATGGTAGTTCTGTGTATTGCCATTGTCGGATTCTGCGTCCTGTTCTTCCTCTGAGTCAGAGTTGTTCACACTTGAGTAACGCCTCGAATGCTCCTGAAGAAGCCAATCAAGTTCCGGTTCTTGGGAGCTTTCGGTGATCTGTGAAGGCAAAGACACCGTCCTGCTCAGTTCACCAGCTAGTACTTCATCTTCCTCGGGTATCTCATCGTAATCTCTGCCCAATGACAGGAAACTTCGAGCTCCTGTCTTCGAGTACACAAACAATGGTGATTTGGTGCTCGGGGGGACAAAGGTGAGTGAGAGCTTCCTGTGTGAGTTCGCAATACCGAACCCGTTAGTCCTAAGATTCGGATGCAGTTGTTGGAGGGCTTTCGAAAGAGCTGTTGCAACCATCTTGTTACTGTATCTTTCCTTTCGTGTTTTGTTGTTTGCGGTGCCAGTTAATTTCTTTGTGAAGTGATGAGCTTTTGGAGCGAAATGTCAAGTACACTGCAACGATCATCAGAGAGATAAAACGCAGAGAAGACAGAAAAGGGACTTCTACTATGGATGCGCTCCGAGCTGAAATACTGAAGCATGCTGGTGTGGAAGATGAAGAAGTTGCTGATTTTGTCATACATCTTCACGAGGAGAGCTCGTCACTGCAGCAATTTCGAGAGTCTTTGAACGAGATGGGAGCTGAGTTCCCAGAGGAGTTCGTTATGCGCTTGTTCTATGCCCTTAAGAAGGAGAAAAAGACGATCACAGTGAAGAAAGAGCCACAGATCAAGCAAGAAGTTCCCAAAGGGCTCGACTTTCTATCGTTGCCCGATGTGGATATCAAACAGGAACCACTTGACTCTTTATGGGATGACTTCAAACACGAAGATGAGATCAAGCATCAGCTCAAGAGAGAATTGTCACCAGAAAGACATTTCAGTAGTCCCAGAGATGAATACAGAGAAAGAGATGATGTGGCAGTCTTGGGTAAGATCTACAAGGGCAGAGTAATGAACATGACAAATTTTGGGGCCTTTGTCAGATTAGACGGCGTTCATGGTAGAGTTGATGGTCTGGTACATGTATCTGCAATTGCTCCAACTAGAGTTGAACACCCATCTGATGTCTTGAAGAGAACACAAGAGGTCTTTGTCCGCGTAAATGATATCAAGGGCTCAAAGATCAGCTTATCGATGAAAGATGTGGATCAATACACTGGAGAGTTGATACATGATACAACCGATAACCACAGGGGAAGAAAACTACATACATTCACAGAAAATAAGAAGCGGCTCACATCACCAGAGAGATGGGAACTACGTCAATTGATCGCATCGGGAGCAATCTCTGCAAAAGATCATCCAGAGTTAGAAGAATATGAAGATAGGGAATCAGATCTATCGAATAATAATGACGAAGAACTAGATGTTGAAGTGAAACAATCGGTTCCTCCTTTTCTTGCAGGTCTTAACATTGAGCCTCACAAGGTTGAACCCAACAGGGTGGTCAAACTTCCTGAAGGCTCTCTGAACAGAGCTGCAATGACAGGTTCAGCGTTGGCTAAAGAAAGACGCGAGCGTAAAATTGCTGAGATGAAGGAAGAGCGTGAGCAGAAGCTGAAGGAGAACACTAATAAGATCAGAGGAGACCCCTTTGTTGAGGAGGATACTCTACAGGAAGATGACGTTGTTGAGTTTCAGAGAAGGAAGAATAAAAACATCAGTTTCGGTAAGCGTACCAATATGACTATGAAGGAACAGAGAGAGTCTCTCCCAGTTTTTCAAATGCGTGATGAGCTTCTCAAAGCGATTCATGATAACCAATTCATAGTTATCGTTGGCGAGACTGGTTCGGGTAAAACTACACAGCTAACGCAGTATTTGCATGAGGATGGTTTCTCACAGAACGGGGTGATTGGTTGTACTCAGCCACGTCGTGTTGCTGCTACGAGTGTTGCCAAGAGAGTCTCAGAGGAGATGGGTGTCAGATTGGGTGAGGAAGTTGGTTACAATGTTAGATTTGATGACAACTCTTCACCACAAACAAAGATTAAGTATTTGACAGATGGTATGCTTCAAAGAGAAGCCTTAATGGATCCTGATATGTCCAGATATTCTGTTATTATGCTTGATGAAGCGCATGAAAGAACCATCGCTACGGATATTCTGTTTTCCCTCTTGAAGAAAACTGCTTCTAGAAGACCAGATTTAAAAGTCATTGTCACTTCTGCAACTTTGGACTCAAGCAAGTTCTCCAAATTCTTCAATAGTTGCCCCATTGTGGAGATTCCTGGTAGAACCTTTCCTGTGGAGATCATGTACACAAGAGAACCAGAAACGGATTACCTTGCAGCTGCTCTGGACTCAGTGATTCATATTCATGTGTCCGAAGGCGCTGGTGATATTCTTGTATTCTTGACTGGTGCTGACGAAATTGAAACAAGTGTGGATGTGCTTAATGAGAAGATGCGGTCTTTGGGTGCGGATGCTGACCAACTCATAGTGCTACCCGTCTACAGTGCACTCCCTACAGAGATGCAATCAAGAATCTTCGAGCCTACGCCACCAGGCTCAAGAAAAGTCATTCTAGCAACGAACATTGCTGAAACTTCTTTGACCATTGATGGGATCTTCTACGTCGTTGATCCCGGCTTTTCTAAAGTCAACATGTATGATCCCAGGTTGGGTATTGATACCTTGACAGTGAAACCAATTTCCCAGGCACAGGCAAATCAGAGAGCTGGTAGAGCCGGTAGAACAGGACCTGGCAAATGTTATAGACTATACACTGAACTTGCCTTTAAGAATGAGATGTTACCAAACACTATTCCAGAGATCCAGAGACAGAACTTGAGTAACACTATCCTGATGTTGAAGGCTATTGGTATCAATGACTTAATCCATTTTGAATTTATGGATCCACCTTCTACAGAATCCATCATGCTCTCGCTCAATGATCTCTACTACTTGAGAGCTGTTGATGATGAGTCGAGAATCACTAGCATTGGACGTAATTTGGTCAATATCCCTGCTGAACCTAAAATATCCAAGACTCTTATTGAATCGATTCATTATAAGTGTTCTGATGAGATGATTACGATCTTCTCGATGATCACCACGCCAAATATCTTCTTCCGTCCAAAAAACAAGGAGGAATTAGCTGATAAGAAGAAAGCACGTTTTCATCATCCTCACGGTGATCATCTAACACTTTTAAACGTTTATAACCATTGGGTGAACTCAGGATACTCTCGTGAGTGGTGTCAAGAGAATTTTGTCCAAGATCGTTCTTTGAAGCGTGCTCGGGATATCAGAAGACAGTTGGTAGATATTTTCAAGAGGAACCGGTATCCAATGCTGTCATGTGATGGTAACACTAATAGTGTGAGAAGAGCATTATGTTCAGGGTTCTTTCGCAATGTTGCTAAACGTGATAATCAAGAAGGGTATAAGACTCTAGAAGAAGGAACACAGGTCTACATCCATCCTGGAAGCAGTGTGAGAAGCCAACCTCAATATGTGTTGTTTGATGCCATTAGAAATACTACTAAGGAGTACTTGAATCATGTTACCGTTGTGGAACCGCAATGGTTAGTGGAAGTTGCACCAGAGTTCTTTGAGGCTAATGGGTCGAAGACTAAGGCTAGGCGCAAGGAGGAGAGGATTGTCCCGCTATTCAACAGATATAAGAAGGATCAAGATGATTGGAGGTTGAGTAGACCTCTGGGTGAAGGGGAGGGTAAGAAGAGGTTTAGAGCTTAATTCAATAATCTTTTCTGTTTTTTTTATCTAATCTAAGTGTAGACTAGGATGGATTTTGTTAATTTTTGGTGCTTTCCTAATAAAGGACATCAGGACATGACTGAAAATTAATTTAAGATCTGACTTAACTTTAGTCTTTTTCTATTGATATTAAGTATTATTTAGGGGGGCTGCTTTTTAAGTTATAAAGTACGCAGGCATCTCTTGCTGTACACATGTAAGAAGTACTCATAGGTATGAATAAGATACGCTCTAGAATTAACCATACACCTTCTGCCGAGTTTGGAAAGAGCGAATGCTCCAACTGTTAATAACCTAATACATTACATAAGCACTACGTGAGCAAGTAGGCTGTCTTTCCTCTTCTGTTCCTCCCAGCAGGATATGAGTATGTCAATTATGTGATAATTAGTTTTGTGGGATCTCTGCGATTTCTTCTTAAGCGAGGTGTCGACTCTCTCCAGGCACAACACCTACCGTCCATGCCATTTCCTTACCACCCTCAAAACACCAACCGCGCAACCACCACACTTTTTTCCTTTTCGCGGAAGGAAAAAAGCGTCCAAATTCCACTCAGGGGCCGCTCGCCGTTCACCACGACAACAACAAAAACGGGATATCCCACGCAGTTAGGAGCAACCAGTGACAGACAGGAATAACAGAAACATTAGCCGTCGAACCAATCGCGAGTGCCATATAGAGAGTTGAAGGAAGAGCCCCCAAGAGACAGACACATATATAGAGACAGAATGATGGACCTTGACACCGATGTCCAAATGGAAGACGCCGTTGAGCTTGACGCTAGCTTGGAGGAAGAAGAGGCCAACTCCTCACAGGGTGAGTTCTCTTTCAACAACAGACTCCAGCCTAAGGATGGGTCTGCTCCAGAACTATCCAACCAATCCATAAATCAATTGGACGAATGGATTGAGCATTTGGGCCAATGCCAGCCGCTTAGCGAAGAGAACGTGAAGAGATTGTGCCAGATGGCCATTGATGTGTTGCAGTTCGAGGAAAATGTGCAACCGGTGAACGTTCCAGTGACGATATGTGGTGATGTCCATGGTCAGTTCCACGATTTGATGGAATTGTTCAAGATTGGTGGCCCTTGTCCAGATACTAATTACTTGTTCATGGGTGATTACGTCGATAGAGGTTATTACTCAGTGGAAACAGTGAGTTATCTCGTTGCGATGAAGGTGAGATATCCAAACAGAATAACCATTCTAAGAGGTAACCACGAATCGAGACAGATCACTCAGGTCTATGGGTTTTATGATGAATGTTTGAGAAAGTACGGGTCCGCTAACGTTTGGAAGCTGTTTACAGATTTGTTTGATTACTTCCCAATCACGGCGTTGGTTGACAACAAGATTTTCTGTTTGCATGGTGGGTTGTCTCCAATGATTGAGACTATTGATCAAGTGCGTGAGTTGAACCGAATCCAAGAGGTTCCTCACGAAGGACCAATGTGTGACTTATTATGGTCCGATCCAGATGATAGAGGTGGCTGGGGTATCAGTCCAAGAGGTGCTGGTTTCACTTTTGGTCAGGATATCAGTGAGCAGTTCAACCATACCAACGGGCTCTCATTGATTGCCAGAGCGCATCAGTTGGTGATGGAGGGTTACTCATGGTCCCACCAAGAGTCGGTAGTGACGATCTTCTCTGCACCAAACTACTGTTATAGATGTGGCAACCAAGCTGCGATCATGGAAGTTGACGAACAACATCAGAGACAGTTCCTTCAGTACGATCCTAGCGTAAGACCTGGCGAGCCAACAGTGACGAGAAAAACACCTGACTATTTCCTGTGAGCATGGATTTTTTAATTTCATCGATGATGGAGAGTTGCTGCTGAAGCATATCTCCCCAGAGTTACGACTTTTGTGATTTTACTCCTTTTATAGCTATTCATTTTGTGCCAGTATACAGTAGACACATATTCAGATGTTGCTAGAGCCTTTGCTTTTCCAACTTATTCACTCGATCCTGCGCAATGTCACACATTTCCCGTATAGCATCTATAACTTCCAAGTCATAGTGACCTCTCGCTATCCGTTGCTTGAAGACCTTCTTCACTTGTTCCCTGTCTCTGCCATTGACAAAGAGAACGAAGCGTAGACCAGGGTACTTGCTTTCATATTCACGATTCAACTGTGTGAACTCTTTCACAGTATCATCTCCTTGGAGACTTTCTTGTTCCTTGGAACTGTGCTCGCTCAACTCTGTTCCCCGTGGGAGACCCAATCTTGGATGTGAGCTGATGATTTCCTTCACAAGCGGTGACTGTGGATCCAATTCTCTAAATCTATGATAAGCGGCCTGGATGAAATGAGTGTATGACTCGTAAGGCGATTGGAACAATGGACTCAAATAGTTCACGATCGCACTATGTGGTTCGAAGAGGTTGTTCAAGAGTTCCTCTTGTTCTCCTGGTGAGATATCGTTGATTCTCTGTACTGATGGCAAAGCGTACGGCATTGTGTGCTTCTTGTAGATCCACTTGAACTCTTAGAAATCAAGGATGTTGCGCTGCTTTTATACCTCTCTTCATCGGTGTAGACCGAGAACGATAAGGATTTATTTTGATACAACCGTAGGTTCTAGTATTACCTAATTAGGAAGTCAAACATATCCAGTTAGATCAAATCAGAAGAGATTGACATACCAAACATGAAACAACTTCCAGATCTGAGGATCCAGGGGAAAACGATGAACCACCACGACGACCTCACAGCGGAAGATGATAACTACAAGCCAGGTGCAAAGAAGACGCTTGACGAATACGCCAAACTGGATGCTGAAGACGAATCATTACAGAAATGGAAGAAGTCTTTGGGTCTTCTTGGAGGCGAATTGCTTCCTGTAGCGCCAGGTGATGACCGTCGTGTTGTGATCTTGGAGATGTCGTTGCTCATTGATAACGATGTGCCAACTGTGGTGGACTTGACACAGGAGAAAACCGTAAAGGAGTTGAGTAAGCAGTATTTCAAGATCAAAGAAAAATCCATCTATAGGCTCAAAATCAAGTTCAAAGTTCAGCACGAGATCGTTACTGGAATCAAGTACATCCAAGCTATCAAGAAAGCTGGTATCAGGGTGGACAAAGTTCAGGATCCATTGGGCTCATATGCCCCAAACACTAAGGAGAAGCCATTCTATGAGGTTACATTGCCGGAGACAGAGGCTCCAAGTGGATTACTTGCTAGAGGGACGTATAGCGCACAGTCAAAGTTTGTGGATGATGATAAGAACACATATTTGACGTTGAATTGGGGTGTTGAGATCGTAAAGAGCAAGTAATGGTAATATAGAATTGGCTCTTTCCCTCCAAGCAGTAGAATCGATATATATTACGCACCAGCAGTATCGTTCATGTCATTATATCTCTTTATTCAGTTCTTGTTATACCTCTCCTTATTCTGCAAGTTGTTGGCTTTGTATCCTCTCCTTCTATATCCTCCCCTGTTATTATAACCTCTGTTGTTGTATCCACCCCTGTTATCATACTGTGGAACGTATTGTGGATAACCCTGTACAAATTGTTGAGGATACATATATCCACCCATTTGGTTCATCATACTCATTTGATCAGGGACGTTACCGTAGAATGGGCCCCTTTGTTGTAGTAAGGGTGGATACACGTACATCTCTCTTGGGATCTCTGGCGAACCCGGAACAGGTCTACTCAGCACCGGTGACACTTCTGGAGATGCAGACGATGAAGAACATGCACTTGAGTTCTGTGAGGAGGATTGAAAGATACGATCGCGTACTTTTTGGTATTCAGATTCTCTTGAGGCGAGATCTGACTCAAGGTCCTGGGACGTTGGTTGTGGTGTAACATCTCCCGAGCTTGGAGTTTCAGCCTCCTTTAGTTTCTCCTCTGTCAACGTCGCCTCGGATTCTGTTCTTTTCATCAACTTGAAATTGCCAGATGTGATTTGTTCTTTACACTGAGGGCCCGATGATCCCTGGGATCTGCTGCCGTACATCTGTTGTGGGATTTGATAGGCTATTGGTCGATATGAATAACGAGGATTATAGCCATTGGTCATTGTAGGAAGCTGCGGAATGGCTGGCAAACCAATTGGTATCTGAGGTGACACAGCAGAGATAACAGACCCTGGCATTGGTGGAACGAATGGGAACATAACCTCTTGATTGAAGGGCACATACATTTGCTGCATCTGAGCCAAGGGTGGTGGTGTGATCAATTCCACACCGATGTGTTTAAACACCAAGATCGAATTGGTTTCATCATTCAATGTATGCCCCAGGGAATAGTACTCTGCCGTTTGATGTGTTATGAGTCTATAATAGGAGTTCATGGAAGCCAAAAGATACGAATCTGTATTAGAAGCAATGAAGTTCTGTAGGTCCATTTCCAATTGGATCACAAAGTTACGATCTTTCTTACTAAAAAGGGCTCTTTTGAGTGCATCTGAGATTTGACCTGGTTTGGCATTGTGCTGTGATTGTTTGATCTGAGGCTTCGGCGAGCTTTCAAGCTGCGGTGACCTTGGCATATCTGGCCTTTTTTCCTCCTGCCGGGTATTCTGTCAGTAAATGATTAAAACTATCACTAGACAATTTATAAGACTCACCATTCCTTTACTTTCAGCCATCATTAACGGCCCCCATTGAAATGTTTTCCACTGCAAAAAGTCCACAGATTCCGAAAAAAAGTTGGTGCTCGCGACTGAATTCAAAACTCGCGAAATCTTCAACTGCTTGGGAGGGCAGGAGCTGAAGGGACAGAGAAGAATAAAAAAGGGCGCAATTGATCGGCTGTTGACAGATAAAGCACCGGGGAGTTTGGTTTCGAAGTTACATTGAACTTGGAAATCTCAGGTATTCAGAGAACCCAAAAGTTGACCCCAAAAATGGATGAGATTAGATCAAAGCGACTCGCAAAGCTGCAAGCAGTGGCAACAGAACCCGAGTCAGTTGAAGAGGCAAAGCCCACTGAGAGGCCATTGGAGAAAGACATCGATAAGCCAATGGAAAGGGCTGTTCAGATATTAGTTCAAAAGGAAGTGAAACCCCTACAACCGCCACAGACGTTGGAGTACTGGTGTTCTCTTGAGTTTGGTGCTATCTTTGGTGTCACTTTGGATAGTGAAGATGATTCCAAGGTCTTTCTAGAGAGTACTTTCACAGAGTTGGTAGAGGAAGGCCAGGATCCGGTGTTTAACGCATCACTCGCTGATAGAGTTATTATTGAACGACTATCTGAGATTGGCGTGGAGAACCCTTTCAAATGGTTAAAGGATACCTGGTTACAAGCACAGCAATCACGCAAGGTGATAAAGAATAAAGATCCTTTGAGAGACCAGAAACTAGCAGTTCTTAACGAGATAGATCGTCTGACCTCAAACTATGGTCTTGTTGCTTTCCAAATCGAGGACATGTTTCTGAATGGGTCTGTGGAGATGTTTATCAAGGACATTGTTAGTGATGAAGCCCGTTATGCAGACTTTATCATACAGATAATTGGCCATGCCAGTGACGAAGGGACCCTAAACGACTTCTTGAACACCTTTGTTGTCGAATTGGCGAAGTCTATTGCTAAACTTGACTTCAGAGACTCTCATTATCAGTTGATTTTGAACATCTTTCAACTTTTGTTGAATGAGAAGCCTGTTGCTGCTATCTTCACTCAAATTGATAACTTCAAGATCAAGAATCCAAGCATTGAACCAGCACGTTTCGAAACCACCACGATATTGGGTGCCATATTTAGACTTTCTCCTTTACAGGAATCTGTGGCAGTCTCGATGTTTGATCACACAACAGATATTTCCAAAGTACAGATTAAACAAATCGGGGAATCATTACAAGCCGAGCACAAAGTTCTTCTCGATCGACTTTTTTTCATAACCAATAAGATCATTAGAGGTTCAGAGCAATCAAGAACAGATATCATGCAATATTTTGCGACTATTGTGAACAAGAATCATTTGAGACGTGGTGACCATGCTGATTTTGCCAAGCTCTCTACCAATGCATTCATGACAAACATCTCTTTGATTCTCATTAGACTTTCGCAACCTTTCTTGGATCCGTCCCTCACGAAATTGGATAAGATTGATCTGGACTACTTCCAAAAGGCGTCTCAACTCGTTGATTTGAGCGACGAAACTCGTACCAATGCTACAAATGTAGAAGCAAATGAATACCTTGACTCTCATAAATCTCAACAGAATCCAAACTTCATCTCAGACTGCTTCTTTTTAACATTGACATATCTTCACTATGGTCTTGGTGGGTTATACTTGACAGATTCTAAACTTGGCAAGATGATTAAACATTTGAAGTCCAGCATTGAGAACCTGGGACGTCCAGCTGATCCAAACAACAGAATGCATATGATTCAGCGAATGCAACTGCCACGTTTGCAGAAGCAATTATCTACATCGCAATCCATTAAAGATGCGATCACTTCATTCTTCATCCATCGTGATGTACAGCTGGAGATTTTTGATTTCATCTGCGGTGCCTGTGCGTTATTGGTTCGTGCGATCGATCCCAAACATGAATATCCATGCCAAAAGCCAAAACTCCCTTTGGTTCCAGATGTGATTGGTGTAGAAAACGTTGACAACTTTGAGTATTTCCGTTCAAATGCTCCAGTTCCTTTCAAGTTCTATCCAGAGTTTGTTGTTGAGGGTGTTGTGAACTATGTACAGTTCATTTGCAAGTTCATCTCAAACCCAATGATCTTGAATCCAAGATTGACTTCATTCATGGAATTTATGGTTGTGTTCTTGCGTTGTCCTGAACTTATTGGTAATCCACATTTAAAAGGAAGACTCATTGAGGTGTTGAGTATCGGTACTTATCCAATGCAAGGTGGTAGTCCGGGATTCATGCAAGACATTGTTGAGACCGATCCACTCCTAACGGATAACTTGCTCTATGCCCTCTTGGATTTCTATGTTGTTGTTGAGAAGACGGGTAGTTCAAGTCAGTTCTATGACAAATTCAACTCTAGATTTCACATATCCTGTATCTTGGAACAGATCTGGAAGAATGCTGTCTACAAGAAGCAGTTGATCTATCAGAGTGAACACAATGAGGAGTTCTTTATCAGATTCGTGGCTAGAATGCTGAATGATTTGACGTTCCTTTTAGATGAATCTCTTCGCCAGCTTCAAGATGTGCATGCCATTCAAAATGAGCTAGAGGCGCGGAAGCAGGGTGTTTCTAACATGGATGGGACCAATGAAGATCTGGAGTCTCGTTTATCCTCTTCTGAGAACCAAGCGAGAGCTAATATTCAGTTGGCCAATAGATCATTGGATCTCTTTGACATGTTCACTGGCGAAGTTCCAAAGGCATTCATCAAACCTGAGATTGTGGGGCGTCTTGCTTCTATGCTTGACTACAATTTGGAAGCCCTTGTTGGTCCAAAATGTTCAGAGCTGAAAGTCAGGGAGCCAGAGAAGTATAAGTTCGATCCTAAAGAACTCTTGGTGAAGATATCGAAAGTTTACGTGAACTTGAGTAAAGAGAATGACTTTATCAAGTCAGTGGCTGCTGATTCAAGATCGTTTAAGAGATCACTATTTACTCGTGCTGAAGAGATCATGCGCAGATGGGCCTTAGCCAACGAGGAGTTCATTTCCAAGTTGATCAAGTTTGCTAATCGAGCTGAAGAAGCCAGACTTGCAGAGGAAGCTGAAGAGCAAGAACTTGGTGATGTTCCAGATGAGTTCTTAGATCCATTGATGTACACTTTGATGGAGGACCCAGTTATTTTGCCGGGATCGAAGGTCAGCATTGACAGATCCACAATCAGATCGCACCTGTTGAGTGATTCCACTGATCCGTTTAACAGAATGCCCTTGAAATTTGAAGATGTGATTCCGGATGATGAGTTGAAACGTCAAATCCAAGAATTCAAGCGTAGTAAGAAGTCCAAGGATGTTGACATGAAAGATGTGTAAATCGAAATTAATGAATACAATCGATGAAGAATCTACATGTAGCTCTAATACAAAAACCCTATCATTCCTTATATTAACAGTACATCATTTTAAGCCTTGATAGCGAACTTTCTTTGTGGGAAAGCAATTTGCTTCTTCTTTTGCTTCTCGGTGACTTGGGAGGCCTCGAACTTGGTCAACTTTCTTCTCAAAGCTCTGGTCTTCTTGGCTCTCAAGTCCTTTGGTTGGTACTTCTTACCAGCGTAGAAGGCTCTGACAGACTCTCTTTGGTTCAAGTTGATGATGGTCAAAACACGAGCAATGTCCTTTCTGACAGTACCGATCTTTGGCAAAGATGGTCTGGTAAGCTTTTGGACCTTCAAGTTGGCGAGCTCTTGCTTCAAAGAGACAAGTTGTTGCTCCAATTCGTCCTTAGACTTGGTACGCAATTCATAAGCATTCAAACCGGCCTGTAATATTGTTAGTATACTGATTCATATGTTTACTAATATGCATGGGACTGAGCGAGATTCGGTTCCCTTAGGTGGGGTGCTATGGCATGTTGTGAGGTGAAGGTTGAATATTTGACTCATATAATGACGTTGAGGGATTGTGTGATATAACGCCCTCCATTAGTGGTGAAATAAAATCATGTGGCTCGTTTGTCTTCATTTTAATACCTCTTTGTAGGGCTTTTGGTGTACTGCAGAGTTCTTTGTTTAGATGTTTGGTCTCTTTTACAAAACTTGAATACCGTCTGTTCTCTGAATCTCCCTAGAAGTACAACATAATAACCATCTCCTCTGTTCATGACAGATATGGACCTCGTCTTTGCACATATATCTCCATCTGCAACATACCATTTTGTCTTATGTGTTGATGAGCTGGTCTTCCTCACTCGATGCTTGAGAGCCGCTCTTAATATTTTCACTTTTTTTCCAACGTTTGGAGCTCAGACGCAGTCACTTTGGCGGTGTGCGGATGTAAATTTGAATCAATTTTGTATAAGCGCGAACCGTTCATGTTGTTGCGTTGTGTCACCAACCAAGAAATCCTTAGACATCATGACAGGGCAAGTTGATGGGTCACGTGGGACCATCTAGGGCTGACGAGTCACTCTGTTCAATTGTAAACAAACAACCCCAAAGATAAGAGTGGGGGAAGGCGAAATAGTCCAATAACTACAACAGGATAATCTCTATGTGATGCTTGGTTTATTTTTGTTCTTATCCAAACCTATTTAGTACAAGACACAGAGACAACACGTCCAACACTCTCTGTACAAATCAAAAATAACCTCACTCATACGGTTTAAGAGGAGTTCTTCAAGTTGGTACTCAACCATTCCAAACCCTCGTACAAACCATCACCAGATGTAGCACAGGTAGCTTGAATGTACCATGGTCTTTGACGGATTGAGTGCAATCCAAGCTTCTCGGTGATCTCAGCAGCGTTCATAGCGTTTGGCAAATCTTGCTTGTTAGCAAACACCAACAACAAAGCATCACGCAATTCATCCTCGTTAAGCATTCTTTGCAACTCGTCACGGGCCTCAGCAATACGGTCTCTATCGTTGGAATCAACGACGAAGATGATACCTTGGGTGTTTTGGAAGTAGTGTCTCCACAATGGACGGATCTTATCTTGTCCACCGACATCCCAGACGGTGAAGGAAATGTTCTTGTATTCGACGGTCTCAACGTTGAAACCAATGGTTGGGATAGTAGTGACAATCTCACCGAGCTTCAACTTATACAAGATGGTGGTCTTACCAGCGGCATCAAGACCAACCATCAAGATTCTCATCTCTTTGCGACCGAAAAGGCCAGACAACAGTTTGGAAATAGACAAACCCATCTGCATGTATGTTAGTATTATGCTCTTTAGTTGACGGTCATGTTGAGAGGGCATGATGGAAGTTGATATGTGTACATTCCCGATAACACCTGACAGATCTGATAACGAAAAACAAGGTGGCAGTTGGAGTCGAATTGAGAAGTCTATAGTGGAACCATGATGATCCTTGCCGGCCAGTGCTTCACCAGAAGGACCAGGAGCCCTTAATCTTCGTAATGCCGTCTAGTTGTGGTGCCTTGTCATCCACGAATCAAAACAATCAAAACAAAGAAAACAATCTGGAACGCCCCAAGACACGAAGACAATCAAGGTAAATGGTGTCGAAAAGTCAATGATTAACTGTAAACCAAATGGTGGTACCATCAGCACTAATGAAAGTTGCACAACTCTATCTATCAACCAGTCCTTGTTCTATCATTATCAACGCGTATCGCTTGATCCGTTAAGGGGGGCGTCTGATCAACAAGATCCCGCATGACATAGCCACCCAAATGATTCCAATAATAATGTTTCGAGCTAGTCCATGTGATACATTCATCTGGATCTTCCATTGGGCCCGTTTTCGGTCTCTGATACTTACTTTTGTGCGTTTGTTGTTGCTGTTTGACCTGGATTGTTGTCGTTGATTATGAGCGCTAAGTTGAATTTTTAGGAGGGGGTGGACGTGGCCAATTTGCGCGGAACACCAAAAAAGGAGCGCCAAAGGCCGGGTAACCCAATCCACGTGATATGCTGTTGATCTTATGGTAATAATACAGGCCCAGATAAGGTCATAAATCGTGCAATTAGTTATATAGAGCCATTGTTATAGATGCAAATGCCAAGCCAAAACGAATCCAAATAGGAAAGGATGGGGAAAAGAAGAATATCACTGAACGAGAGACACTGGTCTAGTCAACAACGGCTGTCACTTACCAACGTTGATCTTGCAAGTTGAATACTTCTGCAAGGCCCTGAGAAAGATGGCATACGTGACGTCCTCGTTATCAGGCTCCCAGTAGAACTCGCTCAATCGGATATGCCATGGTGGATAGCCTTGTAGGTCCAACACCGGGGTGAATAATATAATCAAATCAGGTTCCTTGCCAATCAACTCAGTGAGCTCATTATCGATCAATTGAACAGTGATGTCCTTTGGTGAGATCTCGTTCTTGGTTGCCAAATCTGCCATTGTCTTGGTCAACTCAACAATAGTTGGTTTACCATCTTCAACGGAGAGCAAACTGATTTCAATGTCCATTTCACGCAACTTGTATTGAGGATCAGAGTCATTGTTGAGACCCCAAAAAATCTGGTTCAAGTGTGGGATTTTAATAGTGAAATTTGGAACTGAGTTTGGACCAAAGTAATCACTGAGTTTCTTATAGACAGCGATTCTCAAGTCTTCAACACTCTGTTTTAAAGTTCCATCGTACTCATAAAGCGACAAGGAAGGAATCCCTGCAGCCAAAGTCCAAGTAACAATCTCAGCAGAGTCATTGAGGAGTCCATAGAAGCCACCGCCTTCCTCCTCTTCAGACTTCAAGTTCAACACGGCGCTAATGCGCTTAGGCAACTTGGCTAACTTGTTGACATCATCTCTGATGATCTGAGGGGTCTTCGATGGGTTATATGCCAAGTTCAAGAATTTTATTCTAATCTTGTGATGAGCATATTGGAACATTCTAAAGATGGAGAAGAAGAAGTAAGACGTAAGAAGTGCGAAGTGGAACAAGTAGAACACGATCCGGCCTCTGAAAGTCTTATCATCCTTGATGTCAGGGCGCATACGTTCAGTACGTTCCTTGGAGACGATTGTTTTCTTGATGGTTTCGACATCTTCTGGCGACTGAGCCGCCGCTTTCTTCACCAGAGTGGTCATCTTAAGAGCCGTGATTTGGAGGGCGGAAACCTTAGAAATGGGAATGGATCAAGTTCAAAGCACCGACCTGATGACTATGAGAAGATTGACCTGCACACAAACAAAGATATCAATTCGCCACCAAAATCACCTAATGTTCACGGGGGGTGTCTTGTTGGTCGTTCATGTTTGACAAAGCGGGAGGTTTTTGAGATTTTGGTGGAAAAATGCCATCTGTCAAGTGAGACGATGGGGCACGCAGAAAGAGGACAGGGCGGTTATCAATGAGGAAAGGAAAATGACCCCAAAATATTAGGAATATATTGTCCAAGATGAGAGAAACGTAATGATATAAGTCGCGTGTAGTCTAGTTATATAACGAAGAGAGGCCCCGATTTAAAGTCTACGATCCAATTCATGGAAGAAACACAATTCATTAAAATGCAGAAGAATCCATTCATTCATCAAAGAGTGAAGATTCAGCAGAGGAGGACGAGTCATTATAGTCATTATTAATATTTTGGGAAGTGGACGTCTGGGAACTCAGCGCCTGTTGTTTTGGTGCTTGTGATGCTGAAAGCGCCGACGAAATGCCAGTGCTGGTCGATTCAGTCGCCAATGGACCACCGTAAGTTCCATTCTGGGAGCTCAAGCTCGAAACGTACCCAGAAAGTGAATCGAAAACCACCGGTTCTCGCTCAGGGATGGACTCTTCGTCAGATGACATGGTGTTCAGTGATGGAGGGCCACGATTCTGATTCGTGACACCGAGACCGTATCCCAGATCAACAGTGTAGCCTGGGTTGAATGTCGATGTATTGTAGTTGATCATCGGTTGTGCAAGGGTATCAGTTGCTACCTCAGACTTCTCCTGTCCAGCAACAGGCTGGGAACTTGAGTGTGATACACCCGTACTTGGCAAAGTAGAACCTTCATCCCTCTTGGACTGATCAAGGTTGAGATCACCAAGTTCTGTCTCGTCTTGATTGAAGTTTAACTTCACTTCAAAGGCACTAGAATCAATTGCACCAGGACAAGATCTATACAGCTCATCAATCTGTTCCAAACTCAGTCCCTTGGTCTCATAAACCATGAAATAGACAAACACTACTCCAATCAGATTGAAGCCACCCCACATGAAGAAGATATTTGTCCCCAGCGCCGCAGTGTGGGTGCCAGTATCCACCAAATATGGTGTGATATATGCAAACACAAAGTTGACCAGCCAATTTGTGGCTGCTGAAATGGCAACAGATTTACCTCTAACACCAAGGGAGAAGATCTCACCAGTGACGACCCATACTACTGGACCCCAAGTAGCGGCGAAAGAGGCAATAAAAAGACACACAAAGGCGATCATGACCTTATTAGCAACCATAGAGTCTGCAGTAACACCAACAATACCTATCAATAAATTGGCCAATCCCATGATGGAGCCTCCAAGCATCAAGATCTTCCGACGACCAATGATTTCGACTAAGAAGAGTCCGGGCACGGTGGCTAAGACATTCACGGCATACGTGACGAATGAAATAAGGTACGAGTTAGAGACACCAGTTCTTGTGAAGAAATTAACACCATAGTAGAAGATGAAGTTTATCCCTGAACACTGCTGGATTGCCTGCAGCACGACAGCGGTGAGTAGTCTTTTTAGTTGATGAGGGCGCGCTTTATCCGATCTGAAGCAGTCCCAAATGGAGTATGACCCAAATGAGAGCTCATAGTCATGTGAAGCCTTGATCTCGACGAGCTCTTCGATCAGACCTGGGTCATCTGGTGGGACTCTGCGTAGCCGAGATAGGGCCTTGGCAGCAGCATGAATATCATCTTTTCTCACATAGAATCTAGGGGATTCTGGGAGTAATAGCATACCAACACCAAGAAACAAGGACCATAAGAACTGTAATCCAATCGGTACTCTGTACGATGCCGAGCTATCGATCGAGTGTGTTGCCTGTGATACTGCACTTGACACCAGAAGTCCCCATGTGATGGCCCACTGGTACGTCGAGATGATTGCACCTCTGACCCATTTCGGTGATGCTTCGGCTTGGTACAACGGGACAACAGCAGATATGATACCAATAGACATACCAGTGATGAATCTTCCAATGCACAGCACCAATATAGTATATGCCGATACTTGGCAGATGTTACCAATCATAAACACAAAGAAGTTTGAAAAGATGATGGCAATCTTTCTACCAAATGTATCACTTAGCAATGGAGCGGAAAGGGCACCAAAAAACGTCCCTAAAGATAAGATAGCTGTCAGGATACTCTGTTCTTTAGCAGTGAAGTTCTCATGGTTTGCAGCGAATTGATGCCGTACGTATTCCATCTCAGAAACACTGTTTATGAGACCCGTGTCATAGCCATAGATAAATCCTCCAACAGCTGCAAACAGGCCCACCAAGATCGACACTTTTGGGGACTGCTTCTGGGCACCGGGTACTAGCACAGTGGCCTCTGGGTCCACAAACACATTCCGAAACCAGGCCATGGTGTGTATTCTTTCTCCGTGTGTTTAAAGTATTTAATCCTCTTCTTTGATTTTGGCCCTGATGAGGTTCCATGCGGCCATCTTGAGAAAACTGCCAAAAAAACCCCACAACGAAATCCCGGAACGCTTGAAACGATGTGTCAATTTTGAAGTTGCTTTTTCAGTTGCAAGATTTACTTTGTTCACTACCTCTTAGTCCTGACTTGTAAATCTCACTACGTTGCATACAATGTATCGGGATTAAAGTCATGTATTCCTGCATGCGATATTCGTTGTTTCATTAGTAGAACAGCCATGTCGATTGAGGTTCACCGAGATGTCAGCTTCATGAAGGATTATGGTTTCGCTAGTTATATCAGATCCACACCAAGCTTAGAGCACTCTGCCTTGAAATACTTTGCAACTATATCATCGACGGCCACTTTCAAAGGAGTCTTACTTTCACTATCCTCCACTGCTGGATCAGCGCCGAGACTCACCAACAAGATAGCAACATCACCGAACCCTTCTGCCAAAGCATGATGCATAGGGGTCCATCCTTGAATATCCTTTGCGTTCAAAGGAGATCTGGAATTCTCGCCGAAGAACTGCACAAGCGCAGAACATCCAACTGCAGCTGCCCTATGTATTGGATATTGGCTTCTCTTATCCTTCGTACGTAGAGATGCACCAGCATTGAAGAGCTCCTTGGCAACTTCTACATGTTTTTTCGAAGTTGCCAAATGGATCGGTGTTACCCCTGTAGACGTCTGGATATTGACATCCGGCTTTGGTTCGTGTGTCAGGAGAAGCTTCACCATTTCCAGATTCCCCACCGAAGCAGCAATGTGTAAGGCCGTCCATCCTGCTTCATCAAGATAGTCATCAATCTCAACCTCAATCTTCTTACCAGAGAACTTACCAGGATTCAACAGCATTGATGCCACTTCCAATTGGGTGAATGCCACTGCCCAGTGCAATGGGATACGTCCATCCAAATCCTTGACGAATGCCTGCTTTGGGTCCTGCTCAAGGAGCCCTTTTATAGTCAGCACTTTCCCTTCTCTAGCAGCCTCGTGTAGCGTGTAATCTGCCATGCCTCCGAGATATATTCCTTTGCCTAACCCTCTAAATTGCCATCATATTAAAGTCAAATGTGTCAGTCTCGTCCTCCGCCAACCGGAAATTTCCGACCTCAGAAACCCGGAACTTCGAACAAGGAAAAAGCGCCGCCAGGAAGGCAAAAGAAGGGAATAGACAGGAATTGCGAAGGGGAAATTCAACGTTGATTGAGCAGTTCCAATCGCATTAACAAGGACAGAAGAATGAACAATAACAAAGACTGGCAAGCCTTTGCGCGTGATATCCAGAATCGTGCGCGTAAAGTGCAATACAAGGGCCCATCCGGCGGTGGTCCAAGAGGACCAGCTGGTTTGTTCACAGGTATTGGTGGATTGATAATCCTCGGTGGTGGTGCACTGCTCTTGAACTCATCGTTGTTCAACGTTGATGGTGGTCATAGAGCCATCATGTATTCTCGTATTGGAGGTGTTCAGCCACAGATTTATAGTGAAGGTACTCACTTTGCCATCCCATGGTTGCAGACACCGATTGTATACGACGTTAGGGCAAAACCACGTAACGTTGCGTCATTGACCGGTACAAAGGACTTGCAGATGGTGAATATCACCTGCAGAGTGCTTTCAAGACCTGAGGTTGGTGCGTTGCCAAACATCTACAGAACTCTTGGTACTGATTACGACGAGAGAGTGTTGCCATCTATTGTTAACGAAGTGTTGAAATCCGTGGTTGCTCAATTCAATGCGTCTCAGCTGATCACACAGAGAGAAAGAGTCTCGAGATTGATCAAAGAGAACCTTGTGAGAAGAGCATCCAAGTTCAACATCTTGTTGGACGATGTCTCTATCACCTTTATGACTTTCTCTCCAGAGTTCACTAACGCCGTTGAAGCTAAGCAGATTGCACAGCAAGAGGCCCAAAGAGCAGCATTCATTGTTGATAAGGCTAGACAGGAGAAGCAAGGTACAATCGTTAAGGCTCAAGGTGAAGCTAAATCCGCTGAACTGATCGGTGAGGCCATCAAGAAGTCTAAGGATTACGTTGAGTTGAAGAGATTGGATACCGCTAGAGAGATTGCCCATATACTATCCAACTCTCCAAACAGAATCATCTTGGATAACGAGGCATTGTTGTTGAACACCATTTCCGACGCCCGTTCCAAGAAGTGAAGCTCCACTTCTTACATACATTCTCTCTTGTACATAATTCTGAAAAAGTGTGATGGCTACATCATGGCTTAAATACATATCGTATCAATATTGAAAGGTATCAAGGTATAACATCGGGGTCTAGGATGCTCATTTCAAATCAGCGAAGTTAAGTTTGGTGGCCTTAGTACTGTCTTACTGTTAGTATTTGAGCGTAAGAATAATTCGTAAGACATACCTAGCAACAAAGCGGTTTTTGTGAGCATTCAGCTTCTGAGAACAAGGAGAGAGCATGTTGTCTGTTGGGGAGGCGAATGTGGGCTGTTGCCCCAAAGTACGTTTAAACATCTGTTGATGAAGGTTCTTTGGCGGGTTTCTATGAAGAGGCTGGAAATCGGACATTGTTTGTGTGTTGAGTTGATTGTGAAAAGTGGCATATTTTGTATAGAAAGCACGCCTTTTCAACTTCTCTTTGAAAGATTTGATGTATGTACTTCCCTGTTTACTTTTTACCCGAATGGGAAATGATATATGAAAGGGTCCTAACGATGAACGATACTAGTATTCCTATTGTGAAAATTGCCGTCGAAACTGGAAACCTAAACTATGATATCATATCGATTGAGGTTCAAGAATTTTATTCTAGGATCTTATCAATTTGCATTGTTCAACCAGATATTTCATTAATTCTCTCGACATGTTGTCCTCCAATTCATCAATGGCCTTGCAAAATCTGCCATTTCTTCACGGGTTCGCTCCCAGTTTCATCGGCCACAAACAACGGAAAGACAAGCAAACGTTGAACATTAATCCCCAGGAAGAGAGAGAATTAAGATGGGATTGAAGGACAAGTTGAACCAGATCTTGTATGCCTTCTCCACGGAGGATAGATACGCCGACTACAACGCCCATAACCATCATGAACGTACACAGGGACGCTCCCATACGCGTACTGTATCAAGAAATGGGATCCAGTTGGGGGATGCTTCCGGGTTTGGCGACGAGGAGACAACCGCAAACAACTCAGAGGGACTTAGTGAGACTATCCTCGCATGGAGAATCATTGAGACATGGACCACAGAAAACCACGTTGATTTGAACGCATCATTGGCTGACCCTTGTACAAGAGCTGACATTGCGGCTGCGGAAGCTGATTTGGGTATCCAATTTCCTGCAACAGTTAGAGCTAGTTTGAGACTCCATGATGGCCAGGAAGACTTGGATAGCTTGACAGGTGCCGGTGGATTGTTCTACGGTATGCCGCTGATGGCATTGGACGAGATTGCACAGATGACAAAGACTTGGAGAACAGTTGCTGAAAGAATCGAATTGGATCAAAAAGTGAAACAGAACATAGCTGCAAGACAGCAGTTGATATCTCCAACTGGATCTTCCACTGAGATTAACAGTGAGATCAACAGATCATCAGCGTCTCTGGTGGAGACCAAACCAGGTTATGATAAAGTTAACACGGCTGGTAGTACCCCAGACTTGGAGCTTCAGAAGAAAATATCCACTACACAATCCAACAGATTCAAATCCCATATTCCAACACAAAGATCCTTGCCACCAGGTGCCATTCAATCGGTGTATGCTCATCCAATGTGGATTCCTCTCATCACTGATCTTGCAGGTAATCACGTTGGTGTGGATTTGGCTCCCGGACCACAAGGTAAATGGGGTCAGGTCATTGTCTTTGGAAGAGACTTTGATACTAAGTTCGTCCTTGCTGATCACTGGGGTGATTTCTTGTTAATGTTTGCTAAAGATTTGGAGAATGGTAACTACGACCTTGTGCAAGTCGTTGATGACGTCTTGGGAGGTGATGGTGAACTTGTCTTCAAGGATAAAAGATCAGGAAGAGAAGTGGCCTACATGAGAGTCCTTACAGACAGAGCTATTCATAGGTATAGATCACAAAACCCTGAACCTGTGAGACAACAGCAGCAGCAGAACCAGCAAGAAGAGAAACCCCTCCCTAAGAAACCTCCTCAGCCAATTCCAAAGGAGAGAATCGTGTCTGAAGATATCACAACTAAGAACAAGGAGAACGAACCTGTCAAGGAGAATAAGAAGGCAGAAACCGTTGAAGTTGTTGAAGACGCTGATGATGAACTAGATTTGGCTTTGGAAGACGTTGAAGATCCAAAGAAGATTGACGAAGAAGTTACCAATGATTTCAAGGAGATCAAAATCTAGACCAGTATTATGACATTTTTTTTTGATTTATGAGAACATTCCACTTAACACCTCTTATGAAAAGATATCAAGTCGTATTTATTTTGTGTCGTAATCATTAAGGAAGAATAGTTATATAATCTTTCCCCGTCCCTTAGTGTCATAATCAACCTCATAGTGGTCTTCTGTGACATCTTCACTATCCGTTTCAGAACTTGTCGTCCCCGTCTCTCTCTTGGCAAAGAATGAGCTTAGATCTTGACCAACACCCATTAACTCATCCTTCCACAAAGAGTGTTTAAGATCATCTGCGATGCCAGAAATCTCTCCTAAGATTTCATCATCCGAATTACAAGGACTCCTTGATTGTGTAGGTGACCAGTATGAGTTATCCATAATCTTATCCATACTTGATCTTGGAGTACGAATCTTGCTAAACCTGCCAAACTGCGGAGAGAATGGAGTATCAAACTCATATCCATGATCACTGTAGTCATCTTGGAACCTCCCCATGTCGTCGGTACTATCCCAGCTATCATCATTGATTCTTTGATTAGTTAAACCACCTCTGGTAACTTTGAGATATCTCCAACGATAGACAATGGTCTTTAATGCTTCTAGATTGCGTCTATTCTTCAATCTCTCGTTCAATTTCCTGGAGAGAACAAGACGATCAAGGAAATCGGTTAATTGTAAACAGTTATTCATATCAAACTTGGAGTAAAGTGGGATCAATAGGATGAGCCTCTGGAAAGAGACACCTTCTTCTTCATAGCGTTCCATATTGAATTTGGATTCCTCGAATAACATTTCATGAAAGAAAAGTCTGTTTTTTGCTTTTGCAACGTCCAGTCTGTTCAGCATACGATTCAAGCCTTCAATGTCAACATCAACATCATAAACACCTTGTCTCATATCTGGTGATTTGAAGAACTGTTTCTTCAGCTGTGGAATGGTCCATTGGCCCTCGTAGACTTTGAAAGAAAAATACCCTTCTAGTGTCTGTAAGAAAGCAGATAATTGTTCAAGGGAAATGAACCCAGTACCATTGGGATCAAATTCAGACCAAACAGTCTTGAAGCGTCTAATCTCGTCTCTTGTTAGTACCACTGTACCACTATTATCTGAGTAAACATAACTGAAGTTCTCAAAGATTAGAGAAATGCACATGTTCACAAAAATATACATCGAGATGATATTCCAGAGGATGAAGATAATGTATGAGTACTCCATAGAGCCACAATCCGTTGAGTTGAAGATACCAGAGTTGGTACAATATGGGCTCTCAACACCAAAGTCTTTCATAGTATAGTTCCATGCTTCACCGAAACTGTTTCTGAATAGTAAAATCAAAGCCTTAGGAACCGTTCTGACATTCATAGCTCCAGTAGTATTAGGCCCAACCTTGGTCAGTCCAAAGATTTGGTTCAGCGCAATAGCAAAGACCAAGAATAACACAGCCCAAGTGTACACCAAAGAAAATAACGACGGTAAACTGGCCGAGGCTATTTTCAACAAGTGACTTAGTCTGTTACTCATGTGGATCAGCATAGTGAAAATACCAACTAGGAACAACTTATTGATATTGGCGAACACCGTTCCTCTTGAGACGAAAAAAGAGGCAAAAGAGGTAGAAAAGGCACCAACATAGACAACAAACTCATAGATGTTCCACCTAACCTTAACGAATTTCTTTGGACCCATTGCAATGAGTATCATTAGATTTGAGATTAGAAGAATCGTAGACGATGTGAAATACACCGTGTATCTGAAAATATCTAATGCCTGCTCAGATGGGTACATTTCCAATAAGATGGCCAAGATATGCACCCAAAGAACAAATTGCAAAAATGCGACTGTAGCTCTAGACCTTTCCACACCATAGTCAAAGCAGAATTTGCGGAACCTGTTCAGATGCAACTTTTCAGGTCTTTGTCTAGGTGCTGCTTGTATCAAAAGCTTCTTGACTTCGCCCCAAGCCCTCTGCTGAAGAGTCAGGAACGCGCTCCCGGAGAGTCGTGCGTAATTGCTTATGATAACAGATATGAATAAAGTCAACGAAAACACGATTCCGATAAAGATGAAGATAACAATGAAGATTGCATTCTCAGGTGATGCAAAGTGCCTCATGGGAGTTCCCACTCCTGTACTATTGACCATGTTTTCCAAAAGATCCGTCCATCCTTCCAATGACAAAACTTCAAAGAGAGTAAGAAGAGAAGATGAGAACTTGTTGAGCTCAAGCTGAGGACTGTCATACACCCTTGGTGCTAAAATATCCCAGTTGAATGCTGTCGTACTAAACTCTGTGATACAACCCTCATATCCACCACCGTCATTACATGAACCCAATCTACCACTGAAAAGGGTAAGACCCCATACAGCAAATGGCAAGATCAAGGTAAAAGACAAAAGAGCGGCACTGATAATCTTCCAGAAACCTGCAATCATAACTTTATGAAAAAGATCTCGTGACGTCTCACTGATGGAAAGGAAACGCAACGCTCGGAGCGCCTTTTGTCCACTAACTACTCGCGATAGACCTTCATCGTTCTTTGACATTGCGATGATGTTAATCCAGATAGAATTAAGCACAACCAAGTCGATGCAATTCCAAGAACTGAGCAAGTAAGCGTTTGGCGCGAATATGAAACCATCGGCAATCACCTTGATAATAAATTCAATGAGAAACAAAATACCAAACGAGAGTTCAATGCTGAAAGTCCAGTTCCAGAAGCCAACACTCTGATTGTTGTTTCTGTACAACGGTGTGCTGATGCAAGCAGATAATACAAGAGCTACGGTACCGCCGATCATAATACCAGTGAACACAAAGTTTGCGTATCTGTTTGGGCTAACACCTTCATAACGTTTCCCAATACTAGGTCCAGCAATTCTTTGACAAAGCTTCCTCAATGGATGATTTGGGCGCAGAACGTACAAAGCGGTATTGTATCCTGGGTTCTCCTCAAGAAACTTTCTTCTCTCCTCGTCGACTTTTTGAGTCTCCACCTGAAGATTAGAATGAAGCTCCGTATAACTCGCAAGCCCAACATTTTTCCGAACATCTGTGAGAAATGGGTTCCTATGCTCAGGTGAATCCCAAAAGAGGTGCCCGATGATCCTTCTGGCGGGACTACCTGTCAGAGCTCTGAACTTCTCTCTGAACAGGCGAATGGCCCTAGAATCAGACCCCTGGTAGAACTTGGTGTCTTCTTCTGTGATTCTCTCTTCATCGTTGAGCTCATCCTTCAAGAACTCTTGGACTGCAGCACCATTCAAAAGAAGCTTTTCTACTTCAAGGTTTCTAAACTTATCGTCATCAGAGCGGAATACTCTGGTTCGGATGTCTTTGAGGACGCTGCCTTGAGTCAAGGCTTTTAATCGCTTCGGAAAGTCAACAAGGACGAACTTCTTGACCTGTTCTTTCCTTTTCATCTTTTCCGATGCCGACAAACTATCACCAATAATGGCAATGAAGAGATTGAAAACAATGGTGTTGGAAAGCACGAACCACATGAATATAAGAATGACCATGAAAAGGATCGAAATCATATTTGGAGCAGCCCCTTCCATACTGTACAAGATCTCTGTCCAGTTCTCTGTGGATGTGATGACATAAAGTCCCAAAAAGACATTCGGTAATGTGTTCATTGGGAAGAGCATATTCTCGGAGTTGCCTGCAGTGGTATATCCTTCCAGATATCTTGAGATGATGATACTGCAAACAAACAACAAGAGCAAGTAGAACAAAGACAAGTCAAAGATTAAATGAATGCTCCTCCAGACCTTGGCCCACAACTTTCTGACGTATGGGATCTGAAGAACTGTCCTATAGAATCTTGCTATTTGGAATACAGTGAGCCAGTCATAGCCTCTTCCTAATCCTTCATGAATAGGTGGAATAGCAATAATACATGTCACAACAACAAGAAAGAGATCAAAAAAATTCCTCTTAACCTTGAAGAACACCTTGTAAGTTGGGTGGTAGCAGAACAGCCTCCATATTATCTCAACCAGAAAGATTACAGAGAATATACATTGAATCTCGTATTCTTGTTGAATTTCTTGAGACGTGCTGAATTTCGTTCTCCTGCAAGCAAATGCCAGACTAACGGTTGTTGCATGATCAAATAAAACCTTGACGTTGGAATAGATCTTTGAGACCCAACCTTCAACAAAGTGGAAGTTCAAGTCAAAATCGTCCACAACCTCTATTTCCTTTCCTCTGAAGGCTTCACTCTCCCTAGCAACCTGGAAAGACGAGTTGATAACTGCGATCAGCAAGTTAGCCATCCATAGGAACAAAACAAATAAACCACAAATGAAGTATATACTTGCAGCCAAACTTTCTGTATCCATGATGTCGTACATGATATCCGTGAAAGTGTTAGCGCTCATGATGACAAAAGTCATTTGCAAGGAGTTCAAGATGTTGTCATAACTGTAGGTATTCTGATTGGAATTCACCAACTCGCGACATTCAGAGTTCACAGGACAGACAAATCCCTTTGATCTTGGTCCTGGTTCACCAGTGGACATAAAGTAAGGTTTCCTTCCTAGAGATCCATCTGAAAGACGATAATAAGACCCACCACAGTGTTGAGATGATTCAAACGTCTGAGAAGGGTCATCTGGGTTTGTCCAGACACAATACCGTCTTAATGAAGACTTAAAGCTCTGAACACCGATGATAGCAAACAGCGTCCAGAAGTAAGCAAAAAAAAGAGCCACGTCAGTGAGCTGTGGTGCGCCGACTTTGATACTCTTAAGGATTAAACCAATTCTTTCGGTCATTGTTGTTAGCCGGAGAATCCTAAGACAATCCAAAGCTCTGAAAAGAGAGATATGATAAGTCACATTAGACCTGTTGACGCTTAGGAAGAAATTAATCCAGAAGCAAACACTTGAAACGAAATCAACTCTATTCCAACTGCTTCTGAGGTATGCTCTGGGTATTGGAAGATCCTTATTGATAGTACTGACGTTGAAGCTCATGGTATGCTTCAAAGCATCCTTCTTTAGATTCAGTGTAAAGTCCGGTGCATCTGTCAGAAAAAAATTCTTTATCCTCTTCAGTCCGAAGATCTGTTTGAAAGAAGTATATTCTTTGTTCATAGCCAGGAACATCTGTGAATCATCCCACATACCCCAAGCGATACATTTTCCAATTATCTCAAGCGTATAGATCACGTTGATCACTAAAAGTGCCCAGTCCGCCCAACTTGTACCATGTTCAACATATCCATTTAATTCTTCTGGGTTCCATTGTCTGTAACTCAACAGCGCGGTCTGCAAAAGCAGTAATGATACAAGCACATAATCAACCCAAGTGTTCAAGAAAAACGTAGCGATATGACATCTCACTTTATTGAAAGGATCAAAGATTCTTAAAGAATCACCATATAACTTTAGCGGTCTCAGTGGAGTATTACAAAAGGGGTTTTCTCGACCTTGCTCCTCATCAAGTTTAGGAGACCGTCTCTTTTTGTAACCAAATCTATCGCCTTCAACATATCGAAATCTAGCCGTGATCTTTCTGAACATTCCCTCCACTGTATCAAGCTTTGGAGATGATAATATGTCACCAGAAGATCCTTGGGTCTCATAAACTGAACGACTATCATTGGATTTCAGAACGTGAAGCTCAATATCACCATCCGAAGGCACTAGACTCACTTTGGATGCATTGCGAGATTTAGAGCGCACTGGAGCAAGCCATGATCCAGCTTCATTCTCGGATCCATGAATAGCACTTCTGATATCAGCTTTCAACTCAGAAAGGTCCAAATCATCAGCAAGATTCTCCATGAAGGAGACTTGCTCAACGCCATCTTCATCTGATTGTACGGATAGCAAAGAGTGCCGTGATCTTGATGGTGAGGAGTTCCTTGAAGAGTGCGTTGATATCACTGGATCAAGTTGTATGGAGTTATGACCTCTTCTTGTTCCATTGGACATGGTATCATCGACTGTCAAATAGCTCATTCTATTGTCCTCTTTATCATTGAAGTTCCTCACCACGTTGGTTCCTTCATCATGTGCATCCTCAACCTGAAATTTAGGCACACTTATCGGTAGCGATGGCATGGGGCTAGCCGTTCTATCGAGACGTCTCCCTCGTAGATCCATTCTATTCTTGATATTGCAGCTATTTGTGATGAGGTCCAATATGCAGACGAGTGCTTCTTGTCTCTAGATTGACGGAGTGACTCACTCTCAATATCGAGTCGGGAACGATTAGTGGCCTGTATTAGAAAGGGAATGAAAGCTCTATCAGTTGAAGTTGTAAGCCACTGCTCTTTTTCTACGTCATAGAAACCTTTATTTAGCGTAAAGGTCGCGATTGTGTGTCCTCTAACAAAACATCTGTTTAGAGCGAATTTGTGCATGCCACATGCGGTAAATTCCGATTCTGAGTCCTCGGAACTGCTATGTTCTTTTGTTTACTGTTTAATACTTCAACTACCGGTTGTAGACTTTGTTGAGCACCACAACTACATGCGCAGTGCCGTTTGATGTTCCAAGTGTACTGGCCTTTGGATCTATTACGTCCTGAATCCCTGAAGGGAGTTAGTGCGATCGTTCTAGGCGTGCCTGTCCAGAACAGTTATGTTGTTGTAAACATTGTAACTTACACTGATACGGATGAGTTGGTGTCCGGTGGGCTGATCAATCTCTCTCGTGGAGAATGGGCGATCAACATTGATGGCTCGGAACTTACTATTGTGGGATATATCGGCGCTGAGGTCCCAGCTGGTCCGCTCCGAGAGTTCACCATTGATAATAACATCATATGTTGCAGTGATGCCATGATCATCGTCTTCGACCCACCACTCCCCAACTCTATGCAATTCTTCACAGTTTCACCCATTGAGATTTCACTGTCCAGGGATCAATGTTCTCCACAAAACAAGTACATGAAACTGATCAAGCAGCATTCTCGGGCGCGTACGATGTCACCAGAAGAGGTACATTTCGTTGAATCAATAGACATGCTAAACAAATGTTGGGTTGAGCGTGTATCTTTGATTAGCAGAGTGCCTGAAATTCAAAGGTTCTGGGAAGAGGACTCCCTTCTGAAGAAAATTTGGCCCCGTTTCCTCCAATCGCTTTCACACCTGTACGTGTGCCTTTCAATCTTGCTCCGGCCTGTCACTATAGTGATCATTTATATCTTTATTTTTCTACGACACATCGGCATCATATCTATACATATTCTGAACACCAAGCTTTCAAAGAACTTACCAAGTCTTATCGAACTCTCTGCGACGGCACAACAAATTGATCTCAGACTACAGCAGTTCTGCTATTTTCCTATTCAATACATCCGCACGGCACGACAAGCTGAATCGAGTGCTTCAAATACAATCCCAAAGGAACAGTATCCCGAGTATATTCGCTTCTATAACACATTATGGCTGATAATTAACGATATCACTTTCGGATTCATACTGAGTGGGTTCCTAATGGAAACCCCTGAAAAAGTTGTTCAATTCTTCGACACATATGTCGTATCCAAGCTGCTATATTCCGATCTCAACAACGTTCTTGTCTGGCTAATGAACTCACCTGGGGGTATCAAACTCAACAATGAACTCTCGGTTTTCCTTAGTGACTTGTTTCGTTGGATCATCGAATTCTGGAAAATGTCACTCATTCAATCAATCACTGCGCATTATGGCCTCATCATTAGGATCATCAGTTTCTGTTCATTATTTGGTGCTAGCTTTGGTATAGCTGTGTTCACAGACATCCTATCAATTACCACTTTCCACATATACTGTTTCTATGTGTCAAGTGCTAAGATCTACCACACTCAGCTCAGTGTGATTCGCTCTTTGTTCAGATTGTTCTGTGGTCAAAAGAGAAACATCTTACGTGACAGAATTGACTCTAACGACTATGAGCTGGACCAGCTCTTGTTAGGTACGCTACTTTTCACCGTCTTGAGCTTCTTACTACCTACAGTTTTGATCTTCTATGTTACATTCACGATAACTGAATTAATGATCTTGTTAGTGGCTGCGTCACTGCAAATCGTCATGTCATTGCTGAATCATTTCCCATTGTTTATTCTGCTGCTCAGGCTGAAGGACTATAAGCGGATTCCAGGCGGTATCAGATCTTCTAACTATAAAGGATACATACGCATCAACATTAAACCAATTTCTTTGAGTGATATGTTTGCCCCATTCAACATCGTCTTGCAGAAATCCAAGGAGTCGTACCTTTGTGGTCCTGTGCTAATAGGGATACTGGTCGGGATGCCTGTTTATGTGCAAAGAAACAAGCTTTACAAATTACTCTACTCAGCTTTACCCCAATACCGTCTGCCAACCAACCTCTTACTAGAAGAAATCAAAAAGACTCTATAGCAACTCTCTTACAATGATATCAGTGAGATGACGTAACATTCCCATACATTAAAAAGGCTCCTTCATCCTTCAACGTATGGAGCCCCCACTCTTTGCAATTCCCTCGCATAGATCAATCAAGTCACTGCCAAAAACGCTTCCTTCTTGACTTTCCATTATGACGCTATCTTTCGTATCCCATAACTGATAAAATCTAACAGTTTCGTCGTTAGCAACAACGCAAATGGAGCTTGAGTCCGGAGAAAGAACAGCCGAAAGGGCCCTAAGGTTGGGAGTCGCTTCAACTTGAACCAATTCTTCCATTTGGGGATACGAATATACTGCAATCAACTTGGATTTTTTGGCCTCTCCAAAGCCAAATGTCAGTGTAATCTGTTTCTTTCTTGTGGACCAAATCAAAGAAGTTATTTGTCCTTTGGTCTGGATAGAGTCCAAGAGGGTACCCGAGTTTGTATGCCAGAAACGTATCGTTCTATCCTTAGATCCGCCACCAGTAGCCAATAGTGATCTTGACCATGGACAGTATGCAAGTGCTTTGACAGCAGCCTGATGTGGAAGGTGAAACTTGAACTTAGGGTCTTTTATATTTGTGATGTCCCAAATTGTACAGGAATTATCGTTTCCACCGACTGAAATCTGATTCCCGTCATATCCAACAGCAATACCACAGACCTGCTGCTGCTGACATTTGAATTTGGAAACCAACTCCAACTTATTTCTGTCGTCTACTTCAAAGTATAAGACTTCACCTGTATCATCACCTGCGAAGAAACCGTTCAGCTTTTTAGGAGACCAAGCGATACAACATATACCAGAACCATTATTGAAGTAATCATCAAGGGGTTCTCTCATAGTTTGAGAAAACAAGAAGAATTTTCCTTCTTTGGTTGCAATGATGATATGGTCACCTTCTGAGAAGCTGACGCAGGAAATCAGATGTCCATCAGGGAGATCCAAGAGATAAGCAGATTCATCTTCATGCCATAGATATACATCAGATGCTAAACCAACAGCAATTCTGTTCGACTTAGTACTCCATGATACCACATTAGTGTAGAAATCATTTGTCAAGCTTGGCGCATCTAAGACCCTGAATGGCATATGGGACTTAATGACTTTCTTGAATCTTGTAGGAGCCATGGCCATGGAGGAAATATCTGAGTCAAACGAGGTCCTTGGAGAGCTAAATGATCCTATAACCTTGGAGAATATTTCATTAGACAAATGAGAAGTTGAGCCAGAACTATGTGTAAAGGATCCACTGGCACTTCCACTTCCGCTGTTGATAATAGAACCTGATGTTGATCCTGACACTGAGTGCCCTCTCTGTCTTGTAGTACCTGGTGTAAAACTCAAAACTCGTCCATCCGGTGAGAACTCCAACAGGTCTCTAATTGCACTCTTCTGAAAGTCTTGCGGCGTGCTCATTTCATGACTTGTGCTCAGTCTAGGAAAAGCGCTAAGGGCCCTGGAACCTTCGTTCATGGCGGTTGTGCTCAAGTTCAAAAGAGAATCATCCAAAGTGTCTGGAGGCTCTGGCATTGATCGGTACGTGTATGAGGACAGGGTACGCGGTATGAAACGATCCATTATCTTCTCCTCGGTTTTGGTACGAACCGCCGCAGTAGAAGTATCGTTGTTGTTGAAGAAGTTGAACATTTTTGACGGAGAAGAGGACAAATTAGAAAACTTTGGTGTATGAAATGGGTATGATCGAAAGCAACAAGCCAAATTATATCAGTAGCGAATAGTATGTTATCAATGGGTGATAACAAATGATCATATTTACTATCCAATTGGATCGTTGAAGCCAAATACTCAAAGATCTGTGATTTTGAGGACCCGACACAAAGCCGCCCCATGTGGCCATTACCAGTTCACCCCAATCATAGAGCTTTTGTGTCAGAGAACATCCTTGCCTTTTGCGGTGCGTGCAACAACTTCAATAGTTGCCGGTGAGAGACTGACAGACCGTTCGAGTTTCCAATTCATGCTTGGTACGATATACTGGTACCCTTTGAATCCTACGTTATCTCATCACGTCTTAACTTCATTAAAAAAATGCAATACAATTCGTCTTAGATAGAAAATGATTCACCGTGCCATCTCAACCCACCCTCTTTGGCCCAATCACCAGCTTCATCAACAAGTCCTTGAGGCCCTGCTCCAATAACCCATATTTTCTCTTTGCTGATATTTCTGTGTAATCCATCATCAATGACATCACGACAGCAGACGTTTCTGCCATCTTCAACACGAGGACCAACACAGGCTGTTTGTGTACACCAGGCATAATCTTCTGCCCCCAAATTGGGTCTTCCGGAGAAGATTCGCACAGAAGCTGGAAGTTTCAGCTTCTGAAACTCTGGAATCTCACTTCTTGGCAGATGTGCTAGATGCGGTGGGGTCGCATGATAAGAGCATTGCCCGGATGTTGAAATGTGCACATTCTCATGAAAATTCAGAGACGTGGTTGATGGCTTGTCAAGAAATGACTTTGGTGAGTGTGGTAGCAATGCAGACTTCGATGATTTCATAATTGGGACCCTCTTCGGTTGTGAGGGTGCGTATTCTGCTTGGGGTTGTGATGAATGTGGCGAAAGATGTGATAATGGTGACAATGGCGACGTTCCCAGATTATGTGCCTCTTTGTACTCATGACCCAATGTAGTGAAATCAATCTCACTGGCATCATCGTCAACAGATCCATAATACTCCACAGTCTGCGAATCAACACCATGTTTCAAATCATCGTAATAGTCCACTTCAATATCTTTCTCGCCTGTGACGTAACACTCGATACCTTGAATGCCTCGATACCAATTCAAGACATTCAAGTCTCTGATATCCTTACAAACCCAAATCAATCGAACTGCAATACCATTATAGTTCATAAGACGGTACAGCGGTAGACCAAAGGAGATACCAGACCCTCCCACGATGATAAGAACTCTCTCTGCCGAAATGCTGTAATACATAGGGCTCCCTATCATTCCACCTAGGAGAGGTTGCCTAGATGAATGGCGTCTCGGTGTTTCGATAAATGGAATCTCTGGTTCAAACCCACCTGTGATATCGTATTGCTTATTTGTCACCAATGGAAATTCACCACGACGAACAATGAGTTTTGCTGCCTTATCATTTGGTAGACTTGAAACTGTGAATGGGTGTTGCAATGGAACCAAGCTATACCATGCCCATTTTAGTCCTCTATGTTTGTTGTTGATCCGTACATGTCCCACGGGAAGTACCATCTTCTTTTTAATAGCCTCTGTTGGAAACTCCACGAGCGCTAAAGTTGGTGAAATCGGTGTGACCGTTAGCTTCACTGATTCTGTATAATATAAACGGTATGCAATCTGTGATGTCAAGATCACAATGTCCAAAGCCGTGATATATGGGATGCCAGGTCTTGCATGAAAGTGTAAAGCAATGACGGAGACCCATGTCATTACATAATGTGTGAAATAGAAGGTCTTGAACGCTATTCTTCTAACCCTTGGTAAACTGGTGATCGCAAGGAGAAGGAAAGCTGCCATTGCAACAACACCATAGATATTGACTGGTTTCCAAATCTTCCACATGGTACCAGCATGATCAAGATAAAACAGGTATAACACTGTATGAAGAGCGCCCTCAAGTACCACTATACGCGATAACCACTTATGGATTGGCAGAAGCGTCAGATATAGCGTCTTTGGCAATGGTGAAGGTCTCAAAGTCAACAGCAAAAGCGCAGGCATCAACGCCGCAGATACCCTCCCAAGTCTCTTAGCAATGACTAGTAAATCACCATATGACTCGGCAAATGTAACCGCAGTACTGAATAATAGCCATCCGGTGATAATACAAGCAATATGTGTCCTCGACTCGATCTTGAGTTTGAGCCGAAGCGCTAAACGACGCCACACGGGAATGAGGGCTATGATGAGAAGAGACCCGAAGAGAGTGATGTAGCCATACCGTGCTGTGATAGTGGCTTTAAACTTCTTCTCTGCTCTAGTGACGCCATCCACCCAATGTGGTATCTGCAACGAACTTCGAAGCAACTCCATGTTGTGATCTGACGCTGGCGAAACTCCTGAGCGGCGATGGCTTTGCCGTATATTGCGTTTTGTGATTCCAGGTGAATGCTTTCAGTAATGGATATACCAACGTTCGGGATATTTTATGAAGCTCAAATCGTTGTTGTTGCTGTGTACTAAGATTGAAAGCTCACCCTATCAACTTGCCGCCGAGTCGAAAAATCCCAAACTTCCGTGATCGACGGAGATATTTTTATCTATTCCATCAGTGGAAGTGAAGGGTTGGGCTATCTGCTCACGTGAATACTCATAGGTTTTTTATAATCAGTTTCCGGGAGAGGACACATTTTAAGAACACCTGCACATTTTCAATTTTGGAGGCACCAAGCAGAAGCGCAGAAATTTCCTCTAAAGAACCGCGAAGAGAACCGCCCTGTGACGCCAAACGGCAGCTCTGTGCAAATTTCGCGAAAATGGCGATCTAGGCTGCGATTCTCTACTACTAGGCAGAACCCGGTATTCGCACACATAGAACCGCCCTCCCTCTAGCAGCACGGTAAGCACCACACAACAGCCCTTTCGCACCACGCTCAAAGATTTTTCCGCAGTCCCACAGGGCGCGACAACTCTGAAATATTTGAATTTGTCTTCACTTCCAACATCAACAAGAGAGAGTTAGCACACCAACTAGGAACACATAACACAATGTCTTTGCCAGCTAGTTTCGACCTTACCCCAGAGGATGCCAAGTTGCTTTTGGCTGCTAACGTCCACTTGGGTTCCAAGAACGTTCAAGTATGTCCATTTATCGTGAGGAGTTTATCAAATGAGAGAGTCTCGTATCATCACAACTAAGGCCATATGGAGCACATTTCACAGAGATATTACGAGTAAATGATCACTACACATAACATGAAAGAGCACAGATAAGTCTTCTGAGATCAAGAGGAATTAGAGCTTAATGCTGGTCCTGCGCACATCCCCAAATATCACTTTCGACTTTCCAAGATTATCCATAGAGTACAAAGTACATCGGTCCCCCAGGCTCTAACCTCATAAGAGAACGCTCCTCTATGTATCCCTTGTTAACAGTTTACTAACAAAAATAACTAGGTTCACAACGAGCCATACGTTTACAAGACTCGTCCAGATGGTGTCAACGTGATCAACGTTGGTAAGACCTGGGAGAAGATTGTCCTTGCTGCCCGTGTCATTGCCGCTATCCCAAACCCAGCTGATGTTGTTGCTGTCTCTTCCCGTACTTTCGGTCAGCGTGCTGTCCTTAAGTTTGCTGCTCACACTGGTGCCACCGCCATTGCTGGTCGTTTCACCCCAGGTAACTTCACTAACTACATCACTCGTTCCTTCAAGGAACCACGTTTGATCATTGTCACTGACCCAAGAACTGATGCTCAAGCTATCAAGGAGTCCTCCTACGTCAACATCCCAGTTATCGCTTTGTCCGACTTGGACTCCCCATCCGAGTACGTTGATGTTGCCATCCCAACCAACAACAAGGGTAAGCACTCTATCGGTTTGATCTGGTACTTGCTGGCTCGTGAGGTTTTGCGTCTCAGAGGTTCCCTCCCATCCCGTGAGGAGCCATGGAGTGTCATGCCAGATTTGTACTTCTACAGAGACCCAGAAGAGGCTGAACCAACCGCTGAGGAGGCTGCTGAGGAGCAGACCGAGGAGGTTGCTGAGGAGCAAGACTGGGCTGCCCAACCTGCTGAGGCTGACTGGACCGCTGAGGCTGCTGAGGCTGGTGCTGACTGGACCGCTGAGGCCACCGAGGCTCCAGCTCAAGCTGCTTGGTGATTTGTGTATTAGGGTGCAAAAATCTTCATATATCTAATGTAAAAATTGTTTGGAGTTTATTGTAACTTTGTAAGTGGACGTGTAGGTAAGATCCCATTGCGAGGAGATGAGTTTAGTATGTTTTGCGAACTCGTCAGACTTGGTCAGCGCCAAAAATCGCGAACCCTCCAACGACAAAAACTTCAATACTTCAACAGCCAAAAGGATCAAGGACAAAACCCTACAAAACACCCACAACAGCTGCTGAACGACATGTCAGCACCTTCTAAGGCCCGTCTTCTTGAGGTGGCGAAGATCCAGGCTAAAATATTCCACAACATGACGCCCACTGCTACGCCACAGCGTACGGGCGCCAAGATCCTCAAACGTCCACTGAAAGGTGATACCATTGCATCTTACTATGGTCCAAAGGACTTCATCACTACAAAGCAACTGAATTCTCGTTTCCCAATGTATAAGTTTGTTGATCCAGAGGAGGAGTACAGACTTGATGTCCTTGGTACGAGAAAGAGAAGAGGTAAAGGTGCTCCTGCAAAGAAGAGGGAAAAGGCTGATGAGAGCGGCAAAAAGAAGAAGAAATGAGGTGCTAAGAATTTCAAAGGCTGTACATAGAGAATTAAATTATCATTATTACGTTCGATCATTGCTCATTAGTGATTAAACTTGAGAAAACTAAGAAGAGAGGTGATTCATGATGGAACACCTTCATATTCACCTTCAGACTTTTCCCTTTCAATTCGCCTCCAGTGCTTTCTATTCTTCTGAACTGGGACTTTTCTGAACCTTAGCAAGAATATCAACACTAGTAGTAATAAAGTCATCATCGTTGCTGGTGTTAACATGCTAACGAAGTTTCTATGAGATGAGATCTTTTGATATGGACAGCTCGCATATGGGCCACCAGTGACCCAGCAATTAGAAATAGCAATAGAATTCATATCAATCCAGACTGTTCCATTGACCTTCCTGTTCTTGATATAATCACGGAGATATTTCTGTTCCAAACTGGTTTTGGGAACACTAAAAGTGTAGTTACCTTCAATATCAGAGCATTTGTCAACTGAATTGAAGTATGTGTCTGATTCTTTAGATAATACCCAATCGAAGTCCTTGTTACCACGACACGCTATCACTTTCATATCGTAACAATTAGCCACCTCCCATTTGCCCTCTTGGTTTATTGCAGCACATCTGAATGCAGCCTGAACAAGAGAGTCACCAGATTCAACAGCACTCGCACGAGCAATCTCTTCTGTTAGAGGCTCATTGGGAGACCAGGACCATAAAGAGGAGTTCAGCAGTGATGCTAGCTCATCGGTGGAGGCAGAACGGCTCACGATAGGTGAATAACCTTCAAGAACCACATCTTGCAATGACTCCGTTGTGAATTCATCAAATTCGGAATCGTATGCAAATCTCCAAGACACAAGCTCTCTTGAAGTGAAATTTGATAGAGAAGTCTCATCTAATGGCGTGAACGAGTGGAAGAATGTTGAATTGAATACTGTTCCTTGATCATTGGTCAAGTTGTATGTGGTATTTGCAGCTAGCTGTATTTCCCAGGTTGCTCCAATCACTCTTTTCTTCTCTTGGAATAAGAAATGTCCAAGACCTGGGTAGCCGCTGTCATTTTTTGAGTCATTAATACCAGAAGCTTTGTCACTTGACAGTAATGTTGAGGTGTAAAGCTTCGACCCTGTGCCACTTTGGAGCACACTGGATAGTGTATCATTACTCGTTCCTATCAATGAGGCATCATATATCCTATCCATACCGATCGAATAAATGTTAAAGAGCAACACTATCAAGTTACCGTTCAAGGTGGTGTCGGTCTCTTGCACGTATACCATTACAGCTTCTAGGAATACATCGAGCGAAAGTCCAACTTCACACAGATAACTGACATTATCCTGCTCGAAATATTTCACCGTAGAGCTGATGAAATCCTCTAAGTTGTTATCAAATGGCACAGGACAGATTTGAAACTTCCTTAGAGATTCATTCCAGTATAAGTCAATAACAAGGGTCTGAGCACCTGCAGCCAGCATCATCACCATATCCTCCAGTGCAGACGTCGTATACCCACGATTCCTAAATAACACACTTGCTAGACTTATACCTCCTGTACTGATCTGATCTATGGTAATGTTGGTGCTTACATCCCTTTGAGAACGTATGGCTGTCGTCCTGTCTGTAAGATTCTGAGATGATACCATAAATGTATCGAACGCTCTTACCATGGGTACAGCTGCTATGATCAGCAGTATGATCATCTGGACGTGAAGAATGGTGTTATGCATACTTCAAGGCGGTTCTGTGGACAGGGATGTGGTTAAATAGAGAAGAGCCTAATGGTATCAAATATGTAGGTGAATCATGGCACAGCATCAGAAAGCGCATGGTTTCGCGAATATTCCCATGATAGGAATTACCGTTTTCGGATATTTTCTCCATTTTCTCCATTTTCTTCAAACTTTTCCTTCTGGTGGGCTCTCGGAGCCACTGGAACAAATTTCCAATCACTATAAAATCTTTGTTGCAACGCCTCGTCAAATGGACCGAGAGAATTCTAATAAAAAGCCAAGACTGCAGATGTCCGAAGAGAAACAAGAGCAATTTTTCCAGACAGTGGGCGAAGCTGCTGAAGAAGTGTCCAAAGAGAACGACTTCAATGATGAGGGGATCCGTCAGACTGGTGCTCAAGATGCGGAAGGTCATCCAGTTCAAGAGATTAAGTCTCTATGTATGAACTGTCATGAGGAGGGTCTCACAAGAATGCTTTTGACCAAGATCCCGTACTTCTCTGAAGTCATTATAATGTCATTCGAGTGTCCCCATTGTGGGTTCAAGAACTCCGAACTTCAGCCAGCTGGTGACATTCAGTTGAAAGGTTCGAAGTATGTCTTGAAGATCGAGAACAAGGAGGATTTCAACAGACAAGTTGTGAAACAAGAGACTGCTACTTGCAAGTTTATAGAGTTGGATATTGAAATCCCACCAAAAAGGGGACAATTGACCAACGTTGAAGGATTATTGACCGAGATGATTGATGATTTGAAAGCCGACCAACCAGCTAGATTGGAATCCAGTAAGGAAATCTACGACAAGATTGAAGAATTCATCAAGAAGGTACAAAGTTATTTGAATGCCGAAGAAGGTACTCTTCCACTCACACTTGAGCTTGATGATCCAGCTGGTAACTCTTGGATCGAGTTCATCCCAAATGAGCCTGCCCACAAATGGTCCCATGTTGAATACGTCAGAACAGATGAGCAAAATGTTCAAATTGGCTTAATTACACAAGATCAATTGATTGAGATACGTCAGAAGCAAGCTGCTGAATTGAGTAACAAGACCAGAAACCCAACTTCTACTGGTTTCATGTCCGATGAGACTGACATTGAGAACTTTGAAAACGAGGTACAGACATTCGCTGCTACTTGTCCAACTTGTTATGCTCCATGTGAAACCCATATGAAGGTTGTCAACATCCCACACTTCAAAGATGTCATCATCATGAGTACGGTATGTGACCAGTGTGGTTACAAATCTAACGAAGTTAAGACCGGTGGTGCCATTCCAGAGAAGGGTCGTCGTATCTCCCTTAAGGTTGATGATCCAGAAGATTTGACTAGAGATATCTTGAAGTCTGAGACCTGTGGTTTAACCATCCCAGAACTGCACTTGGATTTGACACCAGGTACCCTTGGTGGCCGTTTCACCACTATTGAAGGTTTGTTAAGACAAGTCTATGATGAGTTGCACTCTAAGGTGTTTACGCAAACCTCTGATTCTATGGAAAAATCTGCTAAGGATGAATGGACTTCTTTCTTTGACAGATTGCAAGATGCCATCGATGGTAAAATCAAGTTCACTGTGAACATGGAAGACCCACTAGCTGGCTCCTATATCCAAAACGTCTATGCTCCAGATGACGATCCAAACATGACCATCGAAGACTATGAGAGAACCTTTGACCAGAATGAATCACTAGGTTTGAACGATATAAAGGTTGATTAAAGAGAATCTAAATGTAATGTTTGAGGGAGGAAATGATGCATCATGATAATAAATACACACTTTCGGTAATTTAATTGCTCAAGAACGAGCTGTAGGACCTCACCAAATAATGCGTTGTAACATCTCTTCGTCATCCCATTTGAAAGTCTTGAACACAAAGATACCAATCGTTGCGACATTGACCATGAGAAGCCATGCAAGTTCCATTCCTAGCCTTCTTATAGTGATACCAGTCATTGGTTCACCAGGGAGAAAAGGTTCATAGATAGCCGATACAAACACTCTGAAGAAGATGTACGGGATAATGTAGTAACGTGGTTCGAATAATGGAGATGGAACCACAGTGAGGAAAACACACGTCAATAACGTTATAATGGAGATCCCTGTAAGTTTGAGAGGCAGATCACGGGGTTTCTTGAATGGAAGCTCTGTGGTAGAATTGAAGTAGAAGGATTCATCAATGAGTGCACCAAATACTGTGACTATCGAAAAATGATACACCGGGGCCAGGAGGTACTTTGTATACCATCTCAAGTTGATTATTTTACTCCAAACGTAAAAAGCGAAGTGTCTGTTATCCGCAAGGAGGAATGGATGTGCCACTGTAAAGAATCTGATCATGATCATGACGAGCGATAACTCTAAAAACACTTGGAAAGGTTGGTAGTAATAACGGAAGATGCTGCTCTTAACATAGCTGAAGTTAAACCATATTGGCCATGTGAAAAGAGTAATGAAGGCCAGGCAATACAGAAACTGCATAACGTGGAATCCTGCAACATGGTTCTCCTTGTCACCTAACGTTATGCCTCTGTTATAAATGAGGAAGATAACGAATAGGATAAAGTTTATCATGTGTGGGAGTGCATAATCATAGAAATCTTCAAAAAACTGTATGATAAACTTGATACAGTTGTTCAGGAAACTATCAGTGAAGTTCTTCTGGATAATTGCTCTTCTTTCAATCACCAAGACGAGGATAAACAAGTTCCACACGATATTGGTTTGTCTCATCCATACACTGCAGAATCCAAAGAATGCACTGATCCTTATGCTGGTCTTGTCGCTCCATGGAAGTGCAATCGCAGTACTCAATGATGCAACGATAAACACAGTACTCCATACATCTGTATAGAACAAGTAGTAGTATGTTGATAGAACAGGGAACAACATGATGGATGTTGGCCACCAACCCACTGGGTTCAACAGATAGATCGGATTCAGAGCAACAGGCAGCGCTACTGTACCTCCAAGGGTGTTAAGCATTCTCAGTGATGTCAAACCCACTGGATCACAGGGTAAATGGAGAAATGATATCACTTTGCTCCAGATGAGGCCCAGGAAGTAGAGGCCCGGAGGCGTTGTAATCTTCGGGTTCCAGGTCCTAAGATCTCCGGAGAAGTATTGCTCAACCATCGTGACGTGGAAGATCTCATCAATGAACTTATCAGTGACATAGTATTTGGAGATTGTGCACGTGAGGAAGATGAACAGTGCTGTGATCATGGGCCAACCGATAAACCAGTTGAATACAAACGATGATGTGATCTCTCCCTCCAGATCACGTTGATACACAAAGGCCTCCGTTCTGAAAGTTCTTTGTTGTTCGTCTTCTGTTTTCTTCTCCTCTTCCCTCATCTAACTTCCCTTCTAGCTCTGCGACTGTTGTTGCCGTGGACCTTCAGTTAGATTGAAGTGTGCAAGTTTGCCGGGCCAAAACAGTGCGAACTCCGACCTAACGATATGAGTTCCGACCATAGGATAAGTACTCCATGGATGCTAAGTCTATTCACTCATTATGATTTCTAATCAGTATTCCAATAGCTCATCCTTGTGACTTCAATTCGGTATCGGATACTGACCAGTGAAGGGTCAATTCCAACGGCTGAACTAGGTACCCAGATTGCAGATTTCCTTTCCTAGCTATAGACTATACTATTGTCTATTCACTAGACTTGATACCTCAGAGATTGTATCACCAATCGGCTTGCAGCACCATGTGTGCATGCTACGTGACTTTAAAGATAGGAAAAACCAGACTCAAATACCATATCGCCCTATCCTTGGAATGAAAATATATCTGATTTGCGGGAATCCTTCCATTTTGGTGCCGCACTTTGCCGTTTTTTCATCGGTATGCAGGTGATAAGCAAGGGCCAGCGAGGGCCCCGTGAACAGACTTATTGCTAAGACTATATGCGATTTGGAAGCTTTGTAGGTATTATAATTATACATGATAGACGAAGGCTCTCTATCCAATTGTTCCACTAATTCCTTCTCGGCTCAATCGTCCTTGCTCTTCAGAAACAGACGAGTCAGTACCTCTAATTGATAAGGGGTTTTGCGGAGATCGTTTGCACCTTCTGGCATCCGCCACCAAGCTGGGCAGTCTGATCATCACCCACTTTAGGAATCTTAACCCAATTGGATAAAGTGACATCTCTCACCTGATACGCTTCTCGGAAGAATCATCATGCATATCGAACCGGCTCGATGTAGCACTTTCTCGAGTATAAATAAGAGACCTTTTTCTCATGACTAGGAATAACTGCACTACTCTGAACTCATCGATCTTAGGTTTATCTTCACTACACAATGAGATTCTCAACTACCGTACTGCTCTCTATCTTTGCCGCAATGACCTCTGGTATGCCTCTACTTGAGGTCCGTGAAGAAAAGAACTCCTCCTTGCCAACTGTCAAGATCTTTGGCACAGGTGGTACTATTGCGTCCAAGGGTTCAACGAGTGCTACAACTGCCGGTTATAGTGTCGGATTGACTGTTGATGACCTTATTGAAGCTGTCCCATCCTTGTCTGAGAAGGCTAACCTGGACTTCCTTCAAGTCTCCAACATTGGATCAAACTCTTTGAATTACACACACTTGATCCCGCTGCATCATAACATCTCTGAGGCCTTGGCATCTGATGACTACAACGGTGCTGTTGTCACTCATGGTACCGATACCATGGAGGAGACTGCTTTTTTCTTGGATCTGACGATCAACTCCGAGAAACCAATCTGTATCGCAGGTGCTATGCGTCCAGCTACTGCCACTTCTGCTGATGGACCAATGAACTTGTACCAAGCTGTCTCCATCGCCGCATCTGAGAAGTCAAAGGGTCGTGGTACCATGATCACTCTCAATGACCGTATCGCTTCCGGTTTCTGGACTACGAAGATGAATGCCAACTCCTTGGATACATTCAAGGCTGATGAACAGGGCTACTTGGGTTACTTCTCGAATGATGACATTGAGTTTTACTACCCACCAGTCAAGCCAAATGGGTGGCAATATTTTGACATCTCTAATATTACTGATGCGTCAGAGATCCCAGAAGTCATCATCTTATACTCTTATCAAGGTCTGAATCCTGAGCTCATCGTGAAGGCAGTTCAGGACTTGGGTGCAAAGGGTATTGTGCTGGCTGGTTCCGGGGCAGGTTCTTGGACTACTACAGGTGGTATTGTTAACAAGGCAATTTTTGAAGAGTATGGCATTCCAATCGTCCATAGTAGAAGAACTCCAGATGGTACTGTTCCACCAGATGATGCTCCAGAATACGCCATTGGGTCCGGTTACTTGAACCCACAAAAGGCACGTATCTTGCTACAACTATGTTTATACTCTGGATACAGCATGGATCAAATCAGAACTGCCTTTTCTGGCGTCTACGGTGGTTAAAGACGATAGCTGACACCCATCCACTTCGTTGTATCATAGTTAATGAAATTAGACTCTTTGTATGACTATCGTTGTAGAACATATGAGTTATGACGCATTCACGGAAGAATGCCCTGAGTCATTTGCTGTTTTCTCTTGTGATCTTTCGCTCAAGCAAACCCCTGGCTCAGCTTCGAAGACTTCTTGGTATTCCTGGTTTGTCTTTGGAGAATGAATGTTCCTTTATACATAACAGTACTTGATGGACTTATTTCTATAGTATCTAAGGTTTCAATTCCAATTCTACTTATTTTACCAACCCAACACTCTTCACAAACTCAATCTCGACATTCACACAGTCCATACGATAATCAAGCCTCATATCGGGAACATTGCTTCTCTGGATAGCAAATTCGTCACGTTTCACCCACTCTCTATCACCTTCAACATACTTGGTCCCGATCCAATGACTCTTGAACTTTGCATTGAATCCCGATATTAACACACTGTTGCGACAGAGTTCACAGAGGTCAATATTGGAAAGCTTATGGATACTTCCTGCCACACTGTACTCTTCAATGAGTGGCTCTCTGGTTAGTGAAGAGAATAAAGGCTTGTCAGTGCTCAATGCCACATGCATCCCACATTTGAAGAAATCGATAGCTGGATTCATCTCATAGGCCACTTTTGAACTTCCCATCATACGGCCATCATCGTTGAGGAACTGGACACTCTTGTTCCAACATAGTGGACTTATGGAAATACCAATCTGTTTCAAATAGTATAGGTACTGTAACACTGGGTGGTGGATCAATCTTTCACCGTTGATGATCGTGTGCCCGAATAGGAATGAAGTGGCCAATGATTCCGTAGCGTGAGTCTCTGTCAGTGATGCGACAAACGGACGTAAGGTGAGCAAAGTTTGGTTCTTTGCTGCGCGGAAACTGTTCAGATTGGTCAGGTTCTTGAATAAGTAGTAGAGATAATATCCATATGGCGGGTTTGCATCTGTTGTCCATTCACTTGGAGAAGGTAGTTTGGAGAAGTCCATTATGATATCAGTTCCCAACGACTCTGACAGAAGAGATACAGCACTCGTCTTCGTCAAGAAGAAGTGTAAGTTGACATCTGATTCAGGATTTATAGAAACATCGAATAATGGCTTGAAAGTGAGATCAAGAAAACCTTGGAAGTTGTTCACCACGCCTGCTCTAAGAAGAGTTGGGTAGTTTCTTGCAATCCTCATTACCCATTTTACATTGTGGCTTACAAGTTTATTATCCACGATCCATGATGCGATTGATGACCATCCGTTATCCATCTTCTGATACTCGGACATCAGGTGCAGGTTTATACCAATTTCCGCAAATTGGTACTTACTCTTCTCAAAATCACTCAGTACTTGTTTCAAGACGAGACTGAGGTATTCTCCCTCGATATAGTTGTCGATTCTCAAGAAAGTCTTATCTATCCTTAGTAGAATATCCCTCTTTATGATGTCCTCATAGTCCATGTTACGATCATTGAGATCAGCACTGCTAAGTGTATGGTCAATCAGTCCAAATTCAAAAAGGTCATCGATATTCAGTCTCTTATCTCTATCGTCTTCGAAGTATGGTTCAAATAACTGCTGTAGTGTCATTTGGACTCCATTCTCTTCATACACAACACGATTCGGTTGCTCGTTCAGCTTCTTGTTAATCACATTGAGGAGATGTTTCTTAGACATGGACATCGTCAAGTCGACATTATTGTCGATCTTTCGAACGTTATAAAAATCTCTGTGGGGATTGATCGTTGTCAAATAAGTCTCTCTGTGTTCATTCAACAATCCGTATGATTCAAACTTGTTTCGCAGATAGTCCAGTCTTTTAAGCGATAAATGTTGACCGATCTTCTCTGAGCTTAGGTCAATTATCTTATCCAGATCCTGCACAAACTCCTGGAAATCAGGGACGTCTTTGCTTGGTTCATACCCCTGTACACACCACGATCCTGACTGATCCCTGACTAACTGTCCAACACTTGGATTCTTCCGTAGATATCGATCCAAGATATTCGAAACATAGTCCTCGATGTGAAAATTCTCACCAAAATAATGAGGAATCGCCTGCTCGTCATAGTAATAGTCCATGGCACCGTACTCATCTTCATAATGCCAGCCTTTGGGTTGTGGCGGTGGATAACTGATCCAATCGTCCCAGTTCAAAGGGTTATCAATTGCCCTTTGTTTTGATACAGTGAGATATTTCTCCCTCTTGAGCATGAGTTCATGCAACCCTTTACAGAAACCACGAATCTCTAGTGAAAACTCCTCCAATTGACCAATATTTATATTATTATCATCATCAAAATCGTTCAATTCATCAGTGCAAAATTGTCCCATTGCAGCCTGTCTATCAAACCTTGTAACCATGGGGATCATATCGCCATCCACGCCTATCTCGAAATGGCTTTTCGGTAGTGCAACAGCGTGTCCAATGTCATATAGTGCCTGTTCGCTGGGTATCAGCTGTTCCAGGGTCCCCTTGGACCTCTCAGGTTCGGTAGATGAAAGCTCTGTGGGGTTTATGTCATGTGGGTTTGTCATCTCTGATCATTAGTGTTTGTCTAAATCCAATTCACCTGTCAGGGTTCACCTTTTTGACTTCTGACTTGTGCAAATCATCAACTGGTGACACAATTATCCCAGGCCAGGCCGCGATAAAAAAAAAAAAAAAAAAAAAAAACATCAAAAACCAAAACAACCAGAAGGGACACAACCAGAGCACTGAAAGAAGCACCAGATGGACACAAGAAAGCCGATCATCGAGCCTGAAAAGTCAACTGCACCAAGGCTCCTCACAGCATCCTTCAACCAGGATAGCAGCTGCTTCACTTTGGGGTACGACACAGGGTTCAGAGTGTACAATGCTGATCCTATGGATATGAAGGTGAAACGGGAGTTTGGTGATGATGAAGAGGATACGGGAGCTGGTATTGGTATCGTGCGTATGCTTTATCGCACCAATTATCTGGCACTAGTTGGTGGTGGTAAGAACCCACGTTTTCCTTTGAATAAAGTGATCATCTGGAACGACTTGAAAGTGAAGGACGCATTGAATTTGAACTTTTTCAGTACGGTGTTAAATGTGTTCCTGTCTAGAACGAGAATCGTTGTTGTTCTTGAGAGTAAGATCTATGTCCACAGCTTTGCATCTCCTCCAAAGAATATCTCAACGTTTGAAACGTGTGAGAACCCTCTTGGTATCGCTGCCTTATCGCCTGGCTCTTATCAAAGCCAAGTACCTAACTCGCAGATTCTGGCATTCCCTGCCAGGGTGGAAGGGCAGATCCAAATTGTGGATATCTCATCAAATGGGAAAGAGCGTAACTTGGTGTCTATTATCAAAGCACATAAATCTAAGATACGATGCATTGCACTGAACAAATCAGGCACAATGATTGCATCTGCATCTGAAACAGGTACTATAATCAGAGTCTATTCCACACAGACATGCTCGCTGCTATATGAATTCAGAAGAGGGTTGGATAGAGCGGTTGTATACTCCATGGAGTTTTCTCAGAATGGCTCCAAGTTGGCTGTGCTTTCAGATAAACAGACCCTTCACGTCTATAATATCTCTGGTTCACAACAACAGGTTAATAAGCATCACATGCTTAAGAACTTGCCTGTCCCCTTGAAGCCAAATTACTTCAACTCTACCTGGAGTTTCTGTTTGATCCATTTGAAAGACGACGATAATGACCATATCTCTGATGATAGAGGGGTTCTCGGCTGGTCCGGTGAGAATTCTATTATTATACTATGGAAAGGGCGTGCCAAATGGGAGAAATATAACATTCAGGAGAAGACCAGTATGAACGATGATCCTACAAAGAGATTTGTGATTGTGAAGGATTCATGGAGGAGCTTCAATGATCTTTGAATGAAGATTATTTACAGGGATCATCAATTCATCTGTGATGCATAAACTTTTGGTAATCTTGTATCGTTATCGAAGTGTTTGCCATTGTAGAAGCGTACAAATCTTTGCGGATCCAGGTTATTTGTGAATTTCAAGAGCCATGTTGAAACTTTGCCAGTCTTGTCTGACTTGATGCAACGGATTGGATCATGTGTGTCAAGGTCATAGTCCCAAAGCATCTGTTCGATTGTACTTGATTCGACAAAAGAAGGGAATCCACGCACAAGAACGTATTGAGACCTCTGTGCCTTAGCCTGGTGTTCCAGTTTGATGATTCCTCGGTCGCTATGTACAGTGAAAGACTCATCAAAGTTGTTCTGTAAGAATTGGAGTCTCTCTTCAGGATCACACATCTCCAGGTAGAGGTTAACACCGTTCAAGGTCTTTCCCAGTGCTTCAACCATATATGCCGATGCATCCTCGTGCGATCCAAATAGCAGGAAGTAGCCACCTTTTGGAAGCATCGTGTGCGGATCTCTAGCTTGGAACATCTGTATCGCGAGATCCCGTAAAGGCGTAGAGCTCACCAACTTCGTGAAGTCTGAGATGTGCAGAAGTTGGTTCCTCGTTCTGAAGAGCAGAAGGTTTGACTTGGCGCGGACCTGGCGCACTGGTAGTGACTTTGGCGCCTCCTGAAGAAGCCGTTGTCTGGCCTGTTTGTCATGAGTGTACAGCGATGGTCTTACGGGCTGCTGCCCAGTGAGCCCCTGACGGATCGATAGGAGCGACTCTGCTGTTCTCTTCGCTATTGGTGGTTGAAGTACCTTCAGCAGCTGCTTCACCTCGGCTAGTGGCACTTTCCTCTTCATCTTTGGCCTCTGAGCGGTCCTGTGAAGTCGTCCAAACGTCCTTCTCCTGTCTCTCTCTCTCTACTACACACACAGAAAAGCGCTTCCCCCGAGCTTCCTGTCCCAGTATGGTGAATTTCCCCTTTAGATGTTTTTTGCATTTTTTATTTTTTTTTTTTTGTTTGGCCCGACCTGGGGCAGAAAAACAGAGAGAGAGAGAAATTTAAGCAGGAACTTTTTGAACTTTTAGAGAGCTGGACATCCCCAAGCGCCACAACACCCAACAACAACTAGCTACAGCTACCCACCCGCTACTAGCTGAAGGCCACCAGAACACTCCATACAATACCGCAACTTGCTGTGTTGTACCATACCCTCTCTCCTGTACATATAAACCACCACAGAGGCGTGTGCCACTATTCTTTGTACATATCGAAATGACTGGTGAGTCTTTTTTGTGTTCTCTCTACGTAAACCTGCTAACAACAGATAAGACTCTAATATCCATAGATGGGACTCCTCTAACACGGAGAGACCTTCTGCTCTCGACCAGATTGACCCGGACCTGGGATCAATCATCTCCAGCCTCAGCGCTAACTCCAATGCCAATAATAATAACAACAACAACAGCATCAACAATGCTCTCAGCAGCGACTTTGAGGCACGCAGAAACTCTGCCTCCTACGCTGGTTCAGATGTTGATAGCGACTACAACGGTGCGTTCGGTTTCAAGAGAGGCGCTCTATCCCTCGGTGGGTTGTCCCAAAACGGTGGCACCCAGAGACTACAGAGTAACTTGTTTGGCTCTGCTTCCATATCTGGGGGTATTCCTTCGAACTCTGTTTCGACTGGTTCGGGTCGTTTCTTGGAGAAGTTCTCTGCCGTGGCAGAAGCCACGAGAGAAGTTGAGTTACTAGGCGGCGGCTTTGGCTCCTTATCCATCGGTACCACTAGTGGTCGTGTCCCGTCTTCTTCTAGAAGAGCAAGCTTCTTGACTCCAGAAGGCACGATGCCAACCAAGCCGATCCTGGAGAGTACAAATGGGTCCATGGATGAGAGCTTGAACGGCACTTTGAGTCTGCAGTCCACAAGACAGTCCATCTCGGAGAAGATTGATAACTATCTTTCAAACAATGGTTCTCCAAGCCAAGCATTCAAGAGCACTGGGAGTAGAGCTATGTCAATCTCTTCTGATGTGAGATCTGAACATAACTCTGTCATCTCCGACGTTAATGAGAACAACGCGGTGAACAGTACCAACATTTGGAACACTCAGTCCGCTGCTACTGCAGCTACTTTCACTCCAATGTTCAGCCAACAGCCAATGGGCCCTATACCACCACAGGGCTATACGCCTCAAGGTTATCCTCCACAGATGTTCCCATTTGGTTTCCCACCTTTCCCATTCATGCCGATGATGCCTCCACAATTCGGAGGTCCACAGTCCCCAGTGCCACCAAATGCTGAGAATGACAATGGGGCCTCGGAGGAGGAAGCTAAAGATGGCGATGACTCTAAAAAACCATCCGGCCCAGCACACCCACAACCAAGACAACCACAGCCAGGTTTCAACAGTAATGGCTCCCCATTCATGTATCCACAAGCTTTTTCGCCATTCCCATTCATGTCACCACCTCCAGCAATGGCTGATGTATCTATGATGCCACCTCCCCCACATCAACAACAACATCAACATCAGCCACACACAGGTAGAAGAAATCGTTCTCCAAAATCATCATCGCCGGCCAATAACAACAATGGTCGTTTTGCTAACAACAGTCGTCCAGGTAGCGGTAAACCAAAGATGCAGTTCTACAGAAGTCCAGTCTTGGAAGAGTTCCGCAACTCCCATAACAAGAACTATACGCTCAAAGATATCTTTGGTAACGCTGTGGAGTTCTCCAAGGACCAACATGGTTCCAGATTCATCCAGCAGGCTCTTGGCGATTCCAGTGAAGAGGAGAAAGAAGTATTCTTCAATGAGATCCGTGATGTCTCTACTGATCTGATGACTGATGTCTTTGGTAACTATGTCATTCAGAAATACTTTGAGCATGGTTCAGATACTCAGAGACAAGTACTCTTGGGTGAAATGAAGGGACGGATCAAGGAACTGTCGTTACAGATGTATGGTTGCCGTGTTGTTCAGAGAGCCATTGAGTTTGTGGGTTTGGAGGATCAGATCTCTATTGTTGATGAGTTAAAGGACTCTGTGTTGCTCTGTATCAAGGATCAGAATGGTAACCATGTGATCCAAAAGGCCATTGAAAAAATCCCAATTGACAAAATTGACTTTATTTTGGACTCCTTGAGAACTCAGATTTATCACTTATCCACGCATCCTTATGGTTGTCGTGTGATTCAAAGGCTTCTTGAATATTCCAGTCTCGAAGACCAAGAATTCATTCTGACCGAGCTAAACAAGTACACTTACTTCTTGATCCAAGACCAGTTCGGTAACTATGTGATCCAACATATCATTGAGCATGGTAAGCCAAAGGATAAGAAGGCCGTTGTCGATGTGGTCTCCAGTTCTGTGGTTGATCTGTCTAAACACAAGTTCGCTTCAAACGTTGTGGAGAAATGCGTCATGTTTGGTGATGATGAGCAAATCGCGATCATCTTAGACCAACTGTTAGTTGATAACGATAAAGATGATGACTCTGTTGTTGATGATCGCTCCCCATTGGGATTGATGATGAAGGATCAGTTCGCTAACTACGTCGTCCAGAAACTGGTTGAAGTCTCCAAAGGTAAAAAGAAGAAGATCCTAATTAGGAAGATCAAACAATATCTCAAGCAAATCTCTAAGCCAAACTATGGTAAACATTTGGCTTCCATTGAGAAACTAATTCTCCTTGCAGAGACTGCTGAAGTGTCTGATGATGAGTAATGTATTGCTAGTCCAATTTTTTCTTTCATTTCCGATTTTACATATTTTTGTCCTATATATAGTTCTTTGAAACTACACTTCTTATAAATACTTCCAAATTGTGCATATATTCCAGCACTTGTTGTAGTTGACAGCTCTAGCATTTGATGCGTTTGACTGATCGCCCTGATAAAGCACAGTTACCCGGTCCGCCAAAACCTTAAACGTGCTCTTGTGGGAGGCTATTCGGGGGGGGACAAAACTCATTCTCTGCATTCTCTGTCTGAGTCCTGATATTTCCTCATCACTAGCTCAAAATTTTAAGGTCACAATGGCTGTCGATCGTATCTCATTGGGACTGGACAGGTTCTCGGTGTATCCTCTCTTCAAGAAATGGAGAATTGGTGATTTGATCTTGGTGCCAATCGTCTTCATCATCAACGGCTTTGTCTACTTTGTGAATCCACCTTTCGAGAGACAATTTGTCATTAATGATCTGAGCATCAACCATCCATTTGCTGAGCATGAAAGAGTTCCTAACGAGCTGAATATGATCTATTCCCTCGCGATTCCATGCTTGGTCATCGTCATTGTGACATTCCTTCTTGGTGATCCAAAGCATAGATTCTACGTTGGTTACATCTCTATACTTGGTTTGTTCGTATCATTCTTCGTCAATGAGCTCTTCACCGATGTTTTAAAGAACTGGGTCGGAAGGCATAGACCAGATTTCATTGCTAGATGTATTCCGAGACCAGATGCTCCAAAGGATGTGCTTGTATTTGCGAAGGATGTCTGTACAAGTAAGAACTTGAGGTTGCTGGCTGATGGCTTTAGAACAACTCCATCAGGTCACTCGAGTTCTGCATTTGCTGGGTTGGGGTACTTATCGTTGTGGTTAATGGGCCAGTTGCTCACGGAACATCCATTGACAGGTTCATGGAGGATGATGGTAGCATCCATTCCAGCTTTGGGTGCTGCTTTGATTGCTCTATCCAGAACAGAGGATTATAGGCATCATTTCATCGATGTCGTCTTGGGTAGTCTGCTTGGGGGAACTGTTGCTTATTGGGCTTACAGAAGAAACTTCCCAGAGCTGACAAGTACGTCATCCTTTAAGCCATATTTGGATGATAGTGATGTCGCTTCTGTGGAGCATGCAATTAGACACGCAGATGCTGGAGAAGACTGTAACTCGCATCTTCTCAATAGTCAGGTATAGGAGACAAAATTGAGCGGCATGTTCGATTTTTTTAGTGCAAAAGGCTTTGTAGACTGCCGCATCTATGAGTCAGTGAGGATTACTCACTGTTTGAGTATTGGGATAAAAACGAGGGAAATTCTACAAAACGGCCCGTATCTGTCTTGAATATCCCAGGCACGGACACCGCTGTCCACCGCGTACTCTGGGCTCTCAACTTCAATTTCTATTGGTCCAATTGTCTATCCTGCCTGGTTCACAGTATAACATCGGTGTTCTCATCTCTGTCGTCGCGAATCCTATAGCCCTACGGAAAAGAAAAACATCAACAGGTTCAGCCACCCTGTGTAACAGGTCGATAGCTCTCTCATTTCCTTCCGATTCTCCCGTCCGTACTGCTCTGTGGTAGCCTTTTTTTACACGTTCAATTGAGCATACCGTTTAAGTCACAGAAGATGTCATTTTGAACAGCCTTAAGAAGGTAAGTGGACGGATATTGCCTATCTAGAAACAACCATGGTACTAACAACATGCGTCAGACTGTTTGAGAGGAGAGTGGACCACAATATCTTGACATTATACCCACTTTGATTGATTATCGATAATAGCAACTCAATCCACATCGAATTATACACACATATACGTACTACTAAAGGGAAAAAGAGAAGGCGAAAGACCATACAATACAACGCATATATCGCACAATGCTAGACGGAAGAACACTCGAAGATTACTACGAAGTCCAGAGGAATGAGGTGGAAGTCCTCCAGTCCATCTATATGGAAGACTTTGTTGATATTACTGATCAAACTTCTGCCTGGAACAAGAAGCCTTCTCCCAAGTTTGAATTGCGGCTCAAATCTGACGTCGAGAGCGATGAGCCCTGTTGTTCCTTGACCATTTATGTAGAAATGACTCCAACATATCCGATGACTGCTCCAAATATCAGCTTTAAAGATGTTCAACATGTGCTTGCTAGTCAGATAGAGTCGTTGAAGGTTTTTATCAAGGACAAGGTGAAGGAACTCATAGGTTCTGAGATGATCTTTGACATTACAGATCACATCAAAGAGAAACTAAACGAATTCCAGAGCACTGTGAATACAAACTCCCTCGAAGATGAAAGACTTTTGAGAATTCAAGCTGAAAGGGAGAAGCAAGAAGCTAGAGATCGTAACATGGCTGTTCGAGATGAGACTGAAAGACGAAAGAGGCTGGAGCATCAGAAGAATCTCATCAAGACTGAAATGGAGAAGAGGCACAAGAATCATGAATCTGATATCATGAATGGGGTTGATAATCTATATGACGAGGCATTACTCCCTCCGAAGTCTATGATCGAATCCGGACAGGCCTTTGTCTTTGATCGTTTGATAACTGCAAAATTGACCAACAACATTACACTTAAGTTTAAAGCAGTCGTGAATTGTTTGCCTGCAAAACCTGCTGGCTTGCTCAGCTTTGCCAGGCAGACTATTGTTAAGCCATACTTGACGAATGATTCACGTGTATCACACCTTTATACGCGTGATCTTGCATTGATTGAAGATCAATCGCTATTGTTATTGACTGAGATAGATCTTGAGAACAAGTTCTTTGGTACGCCACAAGGGAAAGGAGAGGTTCGGTCTCTTGAAGCGGAACTTGAAAGTCTGACCACCATGCGTCACGAAAACTTGTCATCGCTATACGCTTACAACATAGAGCCACTCGACTCTAAGGAAATGTACTTCAAGATCAGAATTTTGACGGAGTATTCATCATCTGGTACGCTGAGGGACCTTCTTGATACAATAAGGTATATAAATTTGGCAACAGCAAGATCCTGGATGTTGGAACTCATCAGCGGTTTGGACTATCTACATGGTGCCGGTCTGACACATAGGGCAATCAGGTTGTCTACTGTTTCATTTGTGAAGAACAGCGAAACTGACAATATCAGAGTGCGTCTTCAACATCCAACATATGGATATCGCTTAGTTCAGATGTTGACAAAGCATCCTAATGTGAATACTATGACAGATGTTCCACCTCTTTGGACGGCTTGGAAGGCTCCTGAACTGAATGGTAAGTCTGAGCCTCACAGTAAGACCGATATCTGGGATTTGGGCGTACTCTTTGTCCAACTGATTTCTGGCTCTGACGTCTTTACCAGCTGTCCAGGCCCCAGGGATTTCATCAATACCACAACATTGGACGATTCTGTCGAAGATTTCATAAATGCTATGCTCGCCGAAAAATCTAGAAAGAGATTGGATGCTTTACAACTCAATGCTACAAAATTTTTGAGAACGAATATTGATCAGATTAATCCGAATCTCTTGAGAACGCCGGCTTCTGCGCTGGATGATTGGGGGTCTGCACTTGTTCCGACAGTTTCGGGTGGTTCAAATCACTCTAGCAAGATGAGACGCAGTTTCACAAGTAACTCTCGGGCTTCTTTTCTGGGTGGAAATACAGCAATGCTTTCCAGATATGCAACTGACTTCGAAGAGAGCGAGTTCTTGGGTAAAGGCGCCTTTGGAGAAGTTGTCAAGGCTAGAAACAGGTTGGATGGTCGTTTCTATGCAATCAAGAAGATCCGTCACTCTGAAGATCGCCTTGCCTCGATTCTGAATGAAGTGTTACTTTTGGCCAAGTTGAATCATCAATATGTTGTGAGATACTACAATACCTGGGTTGAGAATTACGACTATAAGACTAATAATGCAATTGCTACCGATTCTGAAGAGGAAGATGAAAGCGATGAAGATGACAGCTTTGATAAGAGTGATTCATTCAGTTTTGCCAGTTCCTCTCGTCTTGAAAGTTTTAGTCGTCCAAGTATAAACAGAACCCATGCTCTGGATTTTATCTCTAATTCTTTCCAAGATGGGCCTGAGATTGAATTTGCGAATGAGTCTGACGTTGATGATGAATGTGATGACTCCGACTCTGATACGGAACCAAGGCTGATGAAATCTGCCAAGATTAAGAACAAGGTCATGTGTACGTTATTCATTCAAATGGAGTACTGTGAGAATCACTCTCTCCATGACTTAATTAAAGAGGGTGGGTTACAAGAATCTCGCGATGAGTATTTCAGACTCTTCAGAGAGATCTTAGAAGCTCTGAAACACATACATTCACAAGGAATCATTCACAGAGACTTGAAGCCCCAAAACATCTACATTGATCAATCCAAAAACATCAAGGTTGGTGACTTTGGTCTTGCTAAAAACGTTCATCATGCACTTGTTGAAAAGTTGACAAAACCGGAGGAAACTTCAATGATGTCGGGTGATTTGACCTCTGAAGTCGGAACTACACTGTATGTCGCTAATGAAGTCCTCCATGGTAACGGGACTTATAATGAGAAGGTTGACATGTACTCACTTGGTATCATCTTCTTCGAAATGATCTATAAGTTGTCAACTGGTATGGAGAGAGTTCACGTAATTCTTGGGTTGCGTAAACCGGCTATTGAGTTTCCATCCGAGTTCCCAACAGAAAAGGGTCTAGAAAAGAGTTTGATTCGTCAACTTCTTTCACATAATGCTGAACTGAGGCCAACAGCTGAATCTCTTTTGAACTCTGGACTCTTGCCAGTGAAGGAGCAAGACCAAATCGTGAAAGAGGCTTTAAAGAGTTTGGCTGATCCGTCTTCACCATGGCAAGAACAAGTTAGAAGAACTCTTTTCTCTCAACCTTACAACTTGGCGAATGATATCTTGTTTGATAAGGCAAGAAGAGAGCTCACAGCTTCAAACCACTTGTTAAACTCTTTAATGCTGGACGAGATTGTTTCAGTTTTTAAGAAACACGGATCTGTTGAGACTCGTGACCAGCCATTATTATTTCCAAAGTCGCCATTATATTCCATGCATAATGTTTATCAGTTATTGGATAACACTGGATCTGTCTTGCAGTTGGCTTATGATTTGACACTGCCTATGGCTAGATACCTTTCAAAGACCAGGATCAGCCTCGAGAAAGTTTACAGAGTGGAGTATGTCTATCGACCAGACGGAACTACCACGAGTTCTGAGCCTGCCAAGTTTGTTGAAGTTGATTTTGACATCATTACCGAGGACCCCGCAGACTCTCCGTACCATGATGCTGAGGCTATTAAAGTTGTTGATGAAATTATCCAGCTCTTCCCGATCTTCAAACCAACGTCTACATCCATCGTTATCAACCATTGTGGCATTTTGGACTGTATAGCCGATTTCTGTGGTGTTGATAAGGCTCAGAGACAGCTTGTCATGGGTGTTCTCAGTCAAGTTGGTTTCAACAAGTCATTGAGCACTGCCAGAAATGAATTGAGAAGTCAATTGAAGATTCCAACTACTGTTCTTCATGATTTGGGTCGCTTTGATTTCAAGCTTCCTCTTGATCAGGCTAGGAAGAGGGTGAACAAGCTTATGATTGACAGCGTTCATCTGTCAAAACTGGAAATGTACTGGAAGTATCTTGCAAAGGTTCTTGACTACTTAAAGAAGTTCGGTGTCGAGTTATTGATCTATGTTTCGCCATTGAGCAGTTACAATGCTGCTTTTTATTCTGGTGGGATCATGTTCCAGGCTGTCAAGGAAGATTCTCCAAGATCCATCATCGTTGCAGGCGGAAGATATGATAGCTTGATTCAATATTTGTCTCGACCGTCTGGTGGTAGGGGTCACTCTCAGCATGCGGTTGGATTCAATCTGGCTTGTGAACAGATTTTTTCAGCCATGCGAACATATATGAAGTTTGATAACAGCTCCAAGAAGTCAAAGAGTCGTAACAAATACCTCAGAGATTCACAAACTGCTATTGAATGGAAACCAAAAAGATGTGATGTTCTCGTTACAAGCTTGAGTACGACTGATCTCTGGATTTCAAGTGGTCTTGATACATTGAAGAAGCTATGGCTGAATAATATTTCTGCTGACTTGTTAAGAAATTGTCATGGCGTGGAAGATATCTTGACGCATGCCTCTCGTGATGGTGCAAACTGGATTGTGTTGATCAAGCAGCAGAATACTACTTCTCATTCATCCAAGAAGAAGTTCAAACCATTAAAGCTGAAGAATTTGGAGGCTTCTGTTGACATTGATGTTGATGAAACTGAGCTTCTGAACGCCTTGCAAACTGAGATCAAAGAGAGGGACAATGGAATTTCGCAGGTTCCTGCCTCCTCTAGTCAAGATTTCTACAATACTGACAATGGGTCTGATGAGAGCTTGTCTAAGAATATGGCTCAGTCACTGACTTTGAATGATCAGAAAGTTGTATTTGTCTCTAATAATGCATCCAGAAGTGTGAAGAGTTCAATTAAAAAGGACAAGTACTCTTTCGAATCCAGTGCCAGGCAGGCAAGCTTTGGTATCATGGAGCATCTTTCCGATGCACCAATATATGCTCTTGATATGGTGAAGGACGAGGTATTGGATATGATTTCAATCACGTCTCTCAGCCAGGAGCAAGAATGGCTTAGAAGAGTTGGTGGTGCCTCAAGTTCAACCCCAAGATCATTTGTTGCCAACATCTATAACGCCCTTTCTAAAGAAGCTAGTAAGGGAACTAAATGGATTGTACTTCACTGTCCGAAGACAGGGAAGTCTTGCATCTGTGACTTGCAGAGATAAACTTTCCTATGAGTCGATAATGTCCACAGTTTTAGAAAGTCCATTGTAGGTTGCAAGTCAAGCAATTTGTGACTTAAAACACCCAAACATCTTTCATGTTCTGATCCGGGTAATCCGGACGGCTGTGTGCCCCGGTCCCAAAAAACCCCATTGAAATGCCAGTAGTGGATCCGTCCCCAATGGAACTTACGGAGAAGATCAACAAGAGAAGCGCATCAACTCGAACGGGAATACGTTGCTCTTAGTCTATTCACAGTCCTAAAAACCAATTGGGTACCTATTTGTAAAGTCCCAATTCAATTGATACCTGCTTGTCCAAATTTGTTTTTTGAGAGGATCGCCATAAAGGGGTTGTACAATAGATATGACTGACCTCAATCCACCGTTCTGGACAAAGGCTCTATATGCGTATAAGTCTGAATATGAGGATGATCTGAGCTTTGAAGTTGGTCAACTTGTTCAGGTCACTGCTATTGAAGATGATGAGTGGTTCACTGGCCAGTACACTGATGCTACAGGTACTGTATTAACAGGTATGTTTCCAAAGAACTTTGTTAGTGAACCTGTTCAGGCAGAGGAAAAATCAGAACCCGTCCCTGTTCAAGAGGAAGAGGAAGTTACTGCAGAACATGTGGAGAGAGAAGAGCAAGAGCCTGAAAATGAGGTGCTTTATGTTCAAGAACCTGCAATTCCAGTACCAGCAACAGTGCCCGTGCCATCGGAGTCTGATCATGCAGCATTAGCTCCGCATAAACTCTCTTCAAGGACTTCTACCTTCAACGCTGAGTCAAGTGTTCCACTTCCAACGGCCAAAGTTGCTGAGCCAGCTCTTGTCAAAAAGAAATCTTACCAAGGTGTACCATCGTCTTATATCCCACCGTCTCTTAACAAGAGGGACACCACAACAAAGAAGGCAGATCTTCATCACTCTTCTTATGTCCCTCCAATGCTCGGTTTGAACAAGCCGAAGTCACAAGAGAAGTCTGAGCTTCCACCTCCACCTCCATTTGTGTCAAGTCAAGAAGAGTCAGATGAGACAGGTCCAAAGATGAGCCTTCATGAAAGAATAGCATTGCTACAGAAACAGCAACTGGAAGCAACCGAGAGAGCTGCTGCTGCTTTGAAGAAAAAGACAGAGAAGGCTGAAAATCTAAAGAAGACGCCAGTTGCCGAAACTCCTGCTGGGAGACCTGCTTTTCCAGGTCAGTCACAAGGCATCGAGGCTGCTGAGGAGGACAATGAAGTTGTTGATTCCGACGATCTTCCAGAGGCTGAAGATGTCGCTGCTCTGATTGGATCTGAAGAGCATGATAATGGGTTTGTTAAGCCGGAAAAACAGCAAGATGAGGACCAAGAAGAAGAAGAAGAAGAAGATAGTGAAGAAGCAAGAAGGGCTGCCCTCAGAGAGAGAATGGCTAAACTCGCAGGTGCTGGTGGTATGTATGGTGGTTTCAACCCATTTGGTGGTCTTCCAAGTACTGTCCCAGGAGGTTCAATGAAACAACGTAAGAAGTCCAAGGAACCTAAAGAGGAGAATATGGATATCCCATCTATCCCAGTCCCAATCATGCCATTTGCTGGAGGCTCTGCTCCCCATCTTCCAAAGGCTTTGCAGAAAAATGTTGAGGCGGACGGAGAAGAGGCTGGAGAACCTGCCGACCTTGTGGAACTAATCACTTCCTCTTCGTCTAAGACTGACAAAGAGCAAATTGTGGCTGTGGATGTGTCTGATGTTGATGATGAACCAATTCAAGAGAATACTGAAGAGGCTGCTGTTCCTGAGACCCAAGTCTTAGAACATGCTCCAGAAATTCCACCTCTACCACCTGCTGTCCCGCATTCTATGCCTCATGTTCCTGAAATCCCACCTGTCCCTTCTCCATCCTCTGCTCCAGCAGTGCCAGGTACTCAAGAGATTCCAGCGTCTACTTCCCACCCATCAAGCTCTTTAGAAGAAAGATTGGCCAACTTAGATCTATCTGATATTCCAAAACCTCAATCTGAGTCAGCTGTTGAGGGTGATGATGAGAGAGAGAAGGATACCTCTGAAGATGACTATACCTTCAACTCTGATAAGGAGCGTGAGAAGAGGGATCCAACATTACCGACCATCTCAAGACCAATGCTGAACTCTGAATTTGGTTCTGAATACAACACTGGATATGAATCTGATGAAGAAACTGTTCAAAAGAGCTACGAAGAACCCTTATCTCCATCTGCAACTACTCTCAAGTCTGAAATTACTCCTCCAATCCCAGCTCTCTCATCAGCTGTCCCTCCGGTTCCGTCTATGGCCCCAATTCCTCCAATCACTACACCACATAAGCATGCACCACCACCTCCAGCACCAACATCCGACGTATATTCACCAGCTACTGCGCCGCCAGTTCCACCACATGTATCACATGCACCAAAGCTTCCACCTCCTCCGCCAATCCCACAATCTCCTGTGTCGTATGAAACACCCTCGAAACCAATTGTTGATACGTCTATGATACAAGGTCAATCGCAAGTACCATCTCCTTCATTGCCAAAGGTTCCACCACCACCTCCGGTCCTGTCATCTCCTGCTTCCGCAGCCCCTCCAATCCCTGGTATGAAGAAGGCTTCGACGTTCTCGGTCGATACCCCATTTGAGAAGAGTGGTTCCGCTTTATCGAGAGATACGATACCACGCAGTGATAGTCTCGATCTAGGGTCACAATGGTGGTTAAGACAGAATGAACTACCGGCGTTCCTTCAGTGCCGTGTCGGTAAGGATCTGATTTATGAGATGGATGAGCACAAAGTGACGAAAAGAGGTGGTAGGCAACTGATTCTTCATGATTACTACATTCTTCATCAGGATAACTCACAGACCATTATTAATGTCTCCTTCCAAGCACATGACCCACAGGGCACGTTGAACGTTTCTCAGAGTGAACAGCCAACTCCAGCTTTACACAAACTGGCATTGGACTCCTATTCTCAAACATTTGGTGTGAAAGTGTTCCAAATCGCCACTAAATTGATAAACTCTACTTTGAAAGAGCCGTTGGTTCCACATATCCTCTCACAGCTCCCAGGTGTATTGCAGCCAGTTGGATTAAGAAGCTATGGTGCTACTATTTATACGAACTCGAACAATTCTGAAGTTCATCAATCTGAGGACTTCAAGCCTGGTGATATCCTTGCGATCAACAAGGCTAAATTCCAAGGTCACAATAAATTACGACAGAAGATTGTTTATGAAGTTGGTAATGGTGGCTCCCCATTTGCCGCCGTCATCACTGAGTTTGATGAAGAGAAGCGTAAGTTCCGTGTTATTGAATTGGACGCTAATGGGAAGTGCAAGCATGCTTCATATAAACCAAGTGATATGAAGAGTGGTAAGATGAAAGTGTTCAGAGTCGTGGGAAGAGATTTCGTCTCATGGTGATTACGATATGTTCATTCTAGTATGCAGAGTGTGTATTCTATTTACAAGTTATGCTTTTGTTCTTCGTTAGACCTCTAGTTCCCTGACGAAGCTTATAACATCATTGACCAAATTCTGGAATCCGTCCTCCTCCATTTCATTCTCCTTTCCAACCATGATCACCTCTGAAGTTGATCCACCAAGGGTCCCACCCTCCCATGCGGCATATGTGATTAATCTTCCCTTATATTGCAAATCCAACTGTCTTCTATGACACATTGTCACATAATCATATCTTATTGGTTCCTCAACTCCTGGTAACTTGACAACAACGTATTCTGGTACATGTATGCTTTCAACACCGTTAAATATCAATCTAGCCTTTTCTAAGAATTCTTTGATGCCCGGTTGATCAATTAACCATTCCTCATCATTGGCATAGGCATCAGCCAAGTCAACCATCTCTGATTTCACAAATTTCAGATCTGTTGAAGCCTGTGGGATAGACACATTAGAGTTCTGATCGCTTGTAATACACAGAACCTGTAATGAGTCTTTCTTCACATGTTCTCTTTCATCTATATCGAACCAGAATTCCAAAGGAGGGTATTTCAAATAGTTATCAGTCTTGTTAAATGGAGAGGGTAAGAATTTGATCTGTGCATAGTATGAATGGTTGTCCACAGTTCTATCGATATTTTCATCTTCTGATCCAAAGAGTGGCAATTTTAAGATCTTCTCATGTATGAATGGAATATCAGTATTCAGGATGGCCTTCTTCTTTGGATCTGATGGATCTGTAGATGACTGCAAGATTTGTCCAAATGCCACTGCTGTAACTGCCTGAGTATCTTTGATCTGTGGCAATACTGTACTTGGAGAACCATTCAACTCTTCAAATATTTTGGCAGAATCTATTTTGATTTCTGGTAAAACCAGACCTGGTCGCTTAGGCTCTCTTAATCTGAACCATGGTTTCTTTCTATGAATCCAGGGAAGTGATTGATCCGGTTGGATCCTGAAAAACTTGGTACTCTTGGAATCATAATCGATATGCATGTTCACCTTAGTGAAAGGATTATAATCCAATGACCAAAGGATCAATCTCTTTGCTTGAGTAAACTTATCCTCTCCGAGGGAAGACATCATGTATAAATGCTCACCATCCAATTCAGAATCTTGTTCTTCGAAGAAAACACCTGACATTCTCTGAATATCACCTAATGGTAAAGATTCGCCAGTTTCAGCGAATAATTCATCAACTTTTCCGAGATCAACCATTGATTCTTTACAGCTCTTGAATAATGAATCCAGAGTCAATTCCACGTATTGTAGATGTGCCTCGTTAGCGCTTATCACCAATTGCAAAGAACCCGGGAATAGGACGATTCTAACATTTGCTCTTAACCAATTCTGTACAATGGAACTTCGGGACATAAGTAAGAACATCTGTTTTTTGGTCAAATGAAACGCTTTCGTCTGTATCAGGTCATCCTGTGGATTGATGTCTTCTGATATTTTACACATCCAACATTTCTGAATTACTGCATGGATCAGTTTCTTCTTCGTATATTTGTGTGGGATTGGTACTTTCGGGTATTCTGCATTGATATACTTCCTTATCTGATCCATTGTATATCCATTCTTCAGGTCCTCTGTAAGCTGCAAGAATCTTTGCTTGGAGATCGCTGTGTTTGTAGGTTTCAAAGTGCTGAAGTTATCGACGAGTTCTTGCTGAGTGACTGATGTTGATGTTGTCATGTCCAATAGCTTTGACGCCTCTTGTATCTTGAACTTTTCCTGGTCGTCCAACATCATCATTGGATTTCTGCTTTTCTGTGGTCTCTTCTTCTTATATAGCTTTGAGTCCTTAGCGTCCAATATGACCAAGTTCTGCTTTGCGGGAGGCTTCTTCTTACCTTTACCCATGGTCTTCGGTATGGCGTTTAATGTGGGTAACTCCTGGAGTAAAACCCTCGAGGTATGCATGAATCTCAGTGAATTTGAGAGCATATTTGTATGTATCTTACTCTAAAACCCTGTGGAGCCCCCAGAGATCAGTGTGCTCTTCCAGTGCCTTTCCTGTATCCAGTGAGAAGTTGAAAGAAAATTGTGTGTATCTGAATTAGGTGATTTTCGCGGCTCCTCTGATTTTCACTGAACGAGTTGTAACTGAATCTCAAGCTGAGGCAGTAGATAGGATAGAAAACAGTGCGATAAAGAAACTAGCTAGATGATAAACAACAAGACAAGATAAATCAAATCAGAATAAATCGAATTACAATTTTACAATACAATGTCACAATTTTTTCAAAACAGATGAATATAATTAACACCGAATATAAGAACTCATAACTCGTAAAAACAGCTTTATCTATTAACTCTTTAAGCAAAGTTGCCCATCCCCAAGGTCTTGACGACCTTCTCAGCAGCCAATGGCCAGCCCATGGAACAACCCAAGAAGGCACCCCACATGAACACAACTGGCACCTTCTTAGCGTACAAGCCGGCGATGTAGGAAATTGAGCTTGGTCTCACGGTGACTCTCACTTGCTTTGAGGACACTTGCTTAGCAGCGTTGAGAGCAGCAGTGGATCTGAGGATTGAAGAAGCGAACATTGTTGTAGTTTGTAGTTGTTGTTTAGTTGATATAAAACAGAACTAATGCATTTAATCTACAACAGGACAAGAGTCGGTTTTTATATCCATGGGACAGTACAGCCATCCCAGTCATTCCCCCCCTTCCCCGAGGAGGTTGTCTCATCTCCAAAGTGGTGTCATTTTGTGAGACCACCAAAATCTCGTGATCTTTTTTTCTGAAGACAGACGATAAAGGGAAAGCAACTGTGGTACGACAGTGGTCTAAAAAACTGGATATATAAATGGACACAGTGCTCCCTCTCTAGTCTTGAGCGACACTCTAAATGAAGCTGCTCTTTTCCTTTACCCTCCTTCGCTCCCTGTTATCAATCGTAGCCATGTAGTTAATCCTGGTCGTGCCCCTAGAGCAAGAAAAAGAAAAATCATGAGATCTGACCTTGAAAGCAAACGCCGATTGCCTGATTGGTGGGTGTATTCGATGCTAGTTGTGTGTGGATTTTGGCGACTATGGGGAGATTGGTATGCAGAGTGCCTTGTTGATAACACTTTCAACCTTTCATATGGGTTGGTTGTATATTGTTCTGTATAGCTCATAGCTATAAGTGTTGCGCTGACCGATGACTCCAGCATTTCTGCCCAATAACCACGTACATGAGTGTCAAGTGAGCACTGGGTGATACAGTATACCGCACCATGAGGAGGATCCTTCCATACTACCACACCAACAGGCTCTTCGTGAAAGGCCGTTGGCTTAACCGCACTATCCTCGAAGTCATAGTAGATGAGTTCAAGACAAGAGATAAGGACTATTACTTGGACCAAATTAACAAACACAGTATACAGATCATACGAGACGATGCTCCTATTCTCGGTGATACTCTGTTGGATCTCAAGATACATAATAAGGATATCTTACAGATAACCCTACACAAACATGAACCTCCGGTGTTGAACCACGAGGTTGATATCATCCATGATTCCAGAGAACTATTGGTTGTCAATAAACCTTCATCCATTCCAGTGCATCCAACAGGGCGATACTATTATAACTCCCTAACTGAGATTTTGAGACCTTCATACGGTTCACTATATCTATGCCACCGTTTGGACAAATTAACAAGTGGGATAGTCATCCTATCAAAATCGTCAGAAAGAGCATCACAACTTCAGAGACAAATTCGTGAAAAATCTGTGACAAAGCAATATCTGGCAAGAGTTAAAGGTGAATTCCCTCATAGTATTACATGCGATGAACCAGTGAGGAATCTTGATACGAAAGTTGGCTATATGAATGGATGTAAGCCTAAGAAAGAAGCAACCACCATCTTCTACAAGCTGAAGTATAATGAACTGCTAGATGAATCAGTTGTGCTGTGTCAGCCGCTAACAGGGAGAACACACCAGATCAGGATTCATTTGAATTATTTAAGCCATCCAATTGTCAATGATCCATTATATGGACCTGATGCATCTCAAATAAGACATCGATTGATACACTCTGATGACGTCAGTCAAGAACAGTTTCAAGAATTGATTGAAGAAGATAGAGAAAAGATCAAAGATATGAAAACCATGGGTGAATGTGTTGAGTGCGGCGAAGTTATGTTTGAGGATCAGGACCCGCAAGAGATGGTTCTCTGGTTACATGCATATAGGTACAAGTTCCAAGATGATGAGTTTGAGACTGCTCAACCGTCCTGGTGTGATATATAATTCAATATATACAAGATGCCTCACCATGTTGGCTTCCTATGCCTCTTGTCAGTAGTCATAACCTCCTGCTTCTTCCCATACTGTGCCTCAACTTCATCAAACCATTCCGGAATCTCAATGTCATTAGTCTCGAGTAAATTCCTCACTTTCCGCCATTCCACTCTCTTATTATCAGTCTTGACCAGCTTTGAACAGTCCATATCCTTTGCTGTCTTTATAGCGTGTTCTATACCTTTGTCGAATATATCCCATTCCTTTTGAGTCGTTGGCAATAACCTTGTGTTAAAAACATACAATCCATCTCTGGAACCAAATTCCTTAATGAATGCCTCATGAAATTTCTTACGCATCATCCGTCTAATTTGTACCCTTTGATAACTATAAGACATCAGATGCATAGTTTTCCATGGCAATAATCTGTTCTTGATCTGAGTCTCTATCGTGTCATCGTTCAGTATGAACGCATCCTGTTCGTATTTAACTCTTATACTCGGTTTACTCTTCCTGAACAACCCCAATAGATGCTCCGGTGGGTAGAATTGACACTTGAAGAACTTATTCCCCGAGACGGTGATTCTTGAACTTCGACACCTTTGGAAGTAATACTGTTGGATTATACCAATAACACCTCTGATTTCACTAGGTGACGATGCAAACTGTGTAGACTTGGTGACATATGGTATTGGCAGCTTGAGTGTCTGGGATGGAACTGATTTCACTCTCTTCCTAAGCACGGAACCTATTGAACTCATCAATTCCCCTCTTTGTAGATGTTAGAGAGAATTCTATCAAAAGAGAGATGAGTACAAAGTTTGAAGTAATAGTCGCGAATATTACTACACTCGTTTAAACAACAATAAATCAAGCTCTCTTATGAATTATGTCCTTAAGTAAGGGGTACCAATTCTTGGTAATTACTGCTTTCACTATTTACTGATTTATTGATTTAATTATAGAAGTACTGTGGATCTTCTAAATACTTCAGGATAATTTGATAGTTTTTTTGTGCGCTCTGGAAATTTTGAACTTAATTTAACCTGTGAAAAAATTGGGATGAATGTAGTCTTCGATAATCTAAAGAAAAAGAATGATTTGTCCCTGGAATTATCTGACAGTCTACTCAGTCTTGTTAAAACATTAAACATTTATGCTAAGACATTATATAATGTCCTCTACTGAAAAAAAGAGATCAACTATAAGAAGAAGAACATCAAGAACAACACGAAATTCGTATCCCACTCACAGGCAAAACCATGTGTTAACCCTAGACCACTGTTGGCCAATACGACCTTTTCTTCCAAAACAATACCAGGTCTGTCAGTGTTGCTGCATTTTGTACATTCATCCGTAGACTCACCATTAAAATGAGAATATTCATGACATAGAACCCATTCTAACAGATCATAATTCACGTCCTCATGATAGTTGGGCAGACTGCATACCTCAAGCTATACCTTAGAGTGGTATTCTCTGGGAATGATGTCCGCTCTAGGAAGTGCCATGTGGTTATATCGATGTTTGCCAAACCAGTATCCAGAGAATCAATGCATGGAACCCAATCTTAAAAGCATCAGTAGAATACAATTCCAATCGGTTTGAGTAGGCTAACATTAATATGGCTAGGTGTAACCACTCGAGATAGAAGACTATATTGTAACCAGCCCAATAGATTTTTTTCGTCAATTGATATTTTACAAGTGAGTCATCCAAAAAGCACCATTTACACAGCGCAATTGAACATAAGAAGGCACTTATGATCCACTTCCAGGAGAGGAACTATGACCTATAACTTCCATAGAGTCTTTAGAACTCATTAGAGGCTGGAAGGTGCTATATGGATGGCACTAAGTATTCGACCGAGTCCAACGAGTGGACCAATGAATCGGTATCAACATTCTTAATCCATCTATAGCATGACACAAACGAGATCTCTGTACGAATGTCACATGTGTTCCAGTGAGTTCGCCAGAGGTAGAAACAGATAGTGGGACACAAACTCATGAATGAGTCATAACTGATCGGTACCTTTTTAGTGCTGTTGCATAATATCCCAAAGTAGAAAGTTTTTCTATTAACTGTATGTCCCTTTTGAGCTATTTTCATACATTCAGTTCAATTCGCGCCGTTAAATCCCATTAATTATCAGTCAGATAGCCATCATTATATAGGTGGTATTGGATTGATGAATTTATTACCATATATCTCACTCATTCAACTTATAACTCACCAACGTATCCACTTTATGCACTTTTGTATTAAAGCTCTTGAACCTCACAGATTCACCGTTCACCACATCTTTAGCATCTGAGTCCAGCCAATCGCTAGAGACCGTTGTGCTTGAGTCTGTATAGACCAAGACGTTGAATGTGTAGTCCATTGGGTTCAGTTGTGGTAGGAAGGTTATGCTGGCTGTTATCTGTCTTATGATTGTCTGGATGTCTTTCTGAGTAGTTGATGATTGGTCATCAGGTTCCTTATCACTCTGTGTAACATGTCCAGATTGCTCACCATCATCTGGGCTTGATGATTTGTTCTCATTTAAGATGTTAAACTCCCATCTCTCCACGACTTCGCCGCCGTCTTTATCCAATATAACCAACACTAACTTTGTGATGTCACCCTTTATCAACCATTTGTAGACGTATCTAATAATCCTCTTGATGTACCCCTTGACTTCGTCATCATCGCTGATCAATAGGTTTAGACCGTACTTCTTTACCGTGATGAAGTCCTCTGGCGGATAGATGCCCCTCTGATATAGGATGGAGTGGATCGAGTATTCAAAGAACTCGGCGATAGTTATGGACGAGCCACGGAGAGAGAGTTGCGATTGGGTCGACATTGTTGCGGAAGAGAAGCTATGGTTATTGCAGTTCAAGTGATGAATCAGCTATTTTTGTCCTTCTTCTTTTCCTTTTCCTTTGATCTTTGGTCTGTACCCTGTTTTTGTTCTGATCCTCAGCTACTTCGCCGCCCTCTCCCAAGAAAACAAAACAGAGATCTTCCACAAGAAGTAGAAAGAACGAAGGACAGAGGACAGAGGACAACAAAGCGGATCAGCAGATAACAATCTACACCGCCTAGTGAAGATCGACGAACCAGGGAGCTACGCAAACATGGTATGTCATATAACACAACCATCGAACCCAGGCTAACAAACCAGCACGGCATCAAACGGTTCCACCTGTCTGAACAGGCCAGGAAGGCTAAATTGCAAAGAGAACAACAACAGATCAAGAACTACAGGCAGCTGACACAGTCAGTTTTGGAAAACAAGAAAAAGAAAGTGTATGATGACCGCGTGTTCAAAAAGACGACGGAACTATTGAATGTGAACCCTGAATTCTATACCGTGTGGAACTATAGACGTGATATCATAATACATCATTATATGGCCACTTTAAACCAAGATGAGCTTGCCAATTTGTTCAATGAAGAATTGGTGTTCAATATGATGAAATTCAAGCAGTATCCTAAGGTGTATTGGATATGGAACCATAGAACGTGGTTGTTACAAAACCATCCTGGAGTGAACTGGAGGAATGAGCTGGGATTAGTCGAAAAGATTCATGCGCAGGATCCAAGAAACTTCCATGGATGGGCATATAGACGCTATATCATTGCTCAATTGCCCGAGACTGACGAGTTGTTACAGAGGGAGCTGCTGTATACGCTAAAGATGATTAACAATAACTTTGGAAACTTCAGTGCCTGGCATTACAGATCTAAGTTGATCCCCAGATTGATATCACGTGGGTTGATCGACAATTCTTTCGTTGGAAACGAGCTGAACATACTGCACAACGCCATATATACGGACCCGCAGGACCAAAGTGGCTTTATGTACCTACGTTGGTTACTGACTTGTGATCTATTTAAGATGGATCCAGAAGAGCATACCAAGATTATCCAAGATGAATTGGCAGTGCTGCAAGAGCTGAACGAACTGGAGAAGGATGATGGGAAGGAGAATTGTTGGTGTCTACAGCTGATTGTTATCTTTAGAGGACTGGTAGCGCAATCTGATGGATCTGCATCGCAAGGAACTAAGGAATGTCTAGACGAATTGATCAAAGTGGATCCGTTGAGGAAGAATAGATATAGGGACTTGATTAGTGGTCTATGATGATAAAGAGAGTCCGTTAATGCATCCAATCAAACAGGAAGGATTCTGGTACCAGAGAGTCTATCAATGGTCTGTAGTTTGTGTTTGTTAGTATCGGATTTTTTTTTCAAATACACCACGGCCAATGGATCAATATAGGGTAAAGAAATAGAATACATACAGGAGCAACATAAGGGTGTGACAGTATAGGTCCAATGACGGGTAACTGTCTCATGAAGCTGATAATGACTCCAAAGAAATCGCCAAACAGTTGCAAGATACCCACAGCCTCCACAATAAACCCAAAGAAGGACCATTTACATAGGATCAACAGTATACCGACAACAAAGCATATCGATCCGCGGATCTTTTGTGGTCGTGTGAAGAAGACCACTGTTTTTTGAGGACCGATGATTAGGATGACACCAATAATGAATAGCAGATTCCCCAGAGCCAAGAGGGCGGAATCGAATAGTGTGAGGACCCCCAATAGGAAGAAGATGACACCACCGGCGGTGAAGCCCACGCCGTACTTTTGCAATTCCGAGAGCCAGACCATTTGTTGTTCTTCTTCCTGTTTGTGTCCATGGATCGAGAGGGTCTGGCCAGGTATTCATTCCAACCGCGTCCTCTTTTTTTTTTGTTCGCCCCCAGGGCGCCGCATTCGCCACATCTTCGCGAAGATGTGGCGAGTGAGCATATAGTTCGTATCTGTGGTTGTATATACATATATCTCTTGGGATTGTCAGTCTCCACAATTGAGCGGATGTAGTTATGCCTGTATATTTATCATCTACTCAATAGACTTATGTACGAATAAGTAGGAGGGAGGCAGCCTGGAGGGAACCTGGTAGGAGCGAGCGAGTTTGCAAAGGGTACGCCGTCTTTATAGGTGTTGATGGGGGGTTTGTTGGGGGAGGGACAGATTTGGTCAGTGAGTCTCACGGGCTATAAAAGTCAGCGCCAGGACAGGATTTCAATATGCACGCGTAGAAACAATCAAAGGTGTAACAACATGCAAGTCAACGTATGGAAGACATGATACATCGGATCGGTTTAGAATCTATAGATGTACGTGTGTAATATGTACAGTATGTACAGCGTGTAGATTGTACTCTTATATCCTCAACTGATCCAAGTGAAACCTGTGTAATGTGCATTATTATATTCATGCTGATATCAGCTCCGAACATGCCACTAACGTTGCTCAGTGCATAAAGGCCGAGCGGTGCAGGGTGCGCACTGCTCATAGGGGTAGGAGGATAGCAATGTACAGGCGGTAAAAGGCTAGAAGTAGTGTCATTCACAGGGAAGATGGGCATTGAGAGAAGCTACCATCGATTTAACGGATCGATCTGGTTTTACGACCTCTCAAAAATCCCGGCTCATTCACTCATGCACGCCTTAGACACTCAGGCCTAGGGTGTGTGTGTGTCAGTGTGCGTGCGACAATCTCACGCGTGATAGGGAATCAACCATTCGGGAATCAAAGTATAAAAAGGGGAGAGGGGGGCGATGATATTTTGCCTCCCCGTGGTTTCTTTGATAGATTACACACACTTTCTTTCACACCAATTGATTAAATGAGCGGTCAACCACCACAGTACACACACTCAAACCCTGCACAGCAGGCCTACCAACAGGTTCCAGTACAGCAACAGCAGGTTCCGGGACAACAACAGGCATTCCAACAGCCTCCACAATACCAGTACGCCCAGGGCGCTCCTCCACAACCACAGGTGGTGTATGTCCAGAGAGGCCCATTGCCATGGGCTTATCCACAGGGATATCATTGCCCACAGTGTAATAATACCGGTTACTTGATGAACAACTCTCCATGTGAATCATGCTGGAGAATCTTTTATAGACCTGAAGACCAAAGAACATCGCAGAAGCAGCAGCCACAGCCACAACAACAACAACAACCACAACAACAACCACAACAACAACCACAGAGCTCTAGTCGTGCACCAATGGTTGCCGGTGTCCTTGGTGGTGCCCTGGTTGGTAGTATGGTTGCCAACCGCAGGAATCGTCGCACGATGGTAGGTATGAGTATGGCTAGAGGAGGATTGGGAGGCCCAAGACGTAGATGGTGAGGAATACTTTTAGCTCTACAGACAGATCACTTGTCTATGCTTTGATTGATAATTCTGATTTTATGGTTTTTTAACATGTAGAGAACTAGCCAGGTCTGACCAAGAAGACTGCAGAGCAACCTCTCAATTAGGATGGACAAAGTTCTTTGGTCATTAGACGGTTCCATTCATTAGCAACGTGCCATTGGCCCCCCCAAAAGCACACACAACAATCTCCCATGTAGTAATCAATATACTGACCATATCATAACCAATGACCAGATCAAACCAGAACCCCAACGGGCCGCCATCGTACAGCACCGCACAACAAAGGTGGATATCAGTCAGGATAAAAGTATAGCAAGGGAGGGTGCCATGGCCTTAATACCTCTGATGGTGCGGGTCAGGCACCAGTGATAAACTAATAATAGATGGCCGCTGTAGACGCTGTTGTTGTTATCGCTGCGGTTATGGCCATGGAGGGAGGTTGCTTATTGCGATTGCTATGGAGACTACGGCAGGAGCCCAGGGAATCAGGATGCCGCCACAGGGTCACAGAGGAGCGGGTGCTTCGTCCCCCAATAGGAACCACCCTGGACCTGCACCATCCAGTATAAGCTTACTATGTTCACATGCTCTCAGCATACAAACAATCTTCTTCTTTCGATCGTTGTTAATCTCCCTTACATAAGAAAGCGCACATGTTTTTTTCCGGCAGAGTCAGAAATTTCACCAGAATTTGAAGCTGAAGACCAAAGATAAAAAGACAAAGACGAAGAAGAAGAACAGAAAGAAGACCACTCAGGATGTCCAACAAGATGACAGGTGGCATCTCAGAATTGGACCTTAACTCGCTCCCACCAAACGCGCACGTCAACGGTGCAGGCTACTCTGCATCTGCGCAGACCATCGTGGCCCACCACCCACGCCCATTGAGAGGTATGGACTCTCCGTTACAGACCCGTCCAGCGTCTCCTTACACTCTGAACCCTCCAATAGACAACGACGGTCTCTCATGGCCTTCGCTGGGTGCTCGTGAGCGTATCGACGAGGATGACCAGCAACTGGAGACCCGTGAACAGAGAATAAGCGATGCCGTTAAAGTAATCCTCAAAGAGCTGGGTGAAGACGTCGATAGAGAAGGCCTATTGGAAACCCCCGAGAGATATGCTCGTGCGATGCTCTACTTCACAAAGGGATACGAGGACAATATCCGCGATGTCATCAAACGAGCCGTTTTTGAAGAGGATCACGATGAGATGGTGATCGTACGTGATATTGAAATCTTTTCCCTATGTGAACACCATCTAGTGCCCTTCTTTGGCAAAGTTCACATCGGTTATATCCCTAATAAAAAAGTCCTTGGATTGTCCAAATTGGCAAGACTAGCAGAAATGTACGCAAGAAGATTACAAGTCCAAGAGAGATTGACCAAACAGATTGCAATGGCACTAAAGGAGATATTGAAACCACAAGGTGTCGCTGTGGTCATCGAGGCAACCCATATGTGTATGGTGTCTCGTGGTGTTCAGAAGACGGGAAGCTCCACTGTGACGAGTTGTATGCTTGGCTGTTTCCGTGAGGCCCAAAAGACCAGAGAGGAGTTCCTTAGGTTGCTGGGCAAGAGATGATGAACGCACGCATTAACAGTACGACCTTTTTATATTTGGATTTCAACACATGCAAATAGGCATTAATTCACTTTTTCACACCATCCACATCGGTTTAAGACAACTCAATTCAATTCTTGTGGGTTATGGTTCTCTTTTTAGCGGGGTGGGATTTCAACATCATTAGATCTTTTTCAATTTGTACATTAAGTTTCTTTCACTACACCTATAGATACATATATAATTTACTAGTCGTTTATTGTACAGTGATGCTATGGTTCAAAGGTCTAAGCTTTTATCTTCTTGTGCTTGTTTTGTGTCTTTGGAGTCTTACCGCTTGCACCAATGGTGATATTCACTTTTGGCGGAGTGGTGAAACCAAAACTCTTCGCAACTTTGACAAGATCCAACTTGTCAATTTGATAAACGGTCTTCAAATGATGCGATGCGTACGCTTGTAAATAGGATCTGTAACCATCTTTAGCACTCTGATGCAACCAATAGTTAGAAGAGATCAACTTCTCCAACTGTGCCTGGACATTGGCAATCTTATTAGTTGGGAATTCATACTCGTTCAATGGCACTTTGGCAGCTTTCAAATATCTGAGGAATCCTAACTCGTTTGGCGTCAAGAACATCAATGACTTACCTTGAGCCTCGGTTCCTCTTGCAGTACGACCAACACGATGGATATAGTCTCTTGGATCATCAGGAGGATCGAATTGAATAATCCAGTCCACAAATGGAATATCCAATCCACGAGCAGCCACATCTGTACAAATCAAAATACCCTGTTTAGCGTTACAGAACTCAAAAAAGGTGTTTGTACGCTTCTGCTGCTTCTGCTTACCATGCAAATCCAATACTGGTAAATCGATGTAGTTCAAAAGTTCAGCATAGTACTTCACAGAATTACATGATGATAAGAACACAATCACTTTCTTCTTAGCGTTACGCTTCAAGAAGGAGAACAACAAGAGGAATCTCTTATCAGAGTCACAAACGACATATCCCTGCTCCAATCTATCCACCGTGGAGGCCTCATTTTTATTAACGACATTGATGAATAATGGACCAGGTCTCAAAGAGATCCTAGCCAAATCTTCAACTTTAGTGGTTTGAGTAGCAGAAAATAACATACTTTGTCTGTTTTCCTTTGGAAGAATCTTAATGATCTGTCTCATTTCTTCTTCGAAACCGATCTCCAAGATTCTGTCAGCTTCATCAATGACCAATGCTTTCAGTCTGTTAAACACAAAACCTTGAGTGTTTTGTAAATGATCCAATAATCTACCTGGGGTAGCAATCAACAAGTTGACACCTTTAACAAGCTTCTCAGCTTCAGCACGTCTATTAGCACCACCGATGACAATACCAACGGTCTGAGTGTGATGAGCCATTAATTCTCTTGCAACCTGGAAAATTTGCAATGCCAATTCTCTTGTTGGAGAAACGACAATGACACCGGTACCGTTTCTTGGTTTAAACTTGAGAGAATGGAGAAGCTCAATAGCTGGCAACAGGAAGGCCAATGTCTTACCAGAACCGGTCTTAGCAGCACCAAGGACGTCACGACCAGCTAACAATGGTGGAATGGTTCTAGCTTGCACTGGTGTCATCTTAGTGAATCCCATATCAGAGATCGCCTTCAATGAACGTTCAGATAAGTTGTGATCCTCGAATTTGTCACTGACTGGGTCGGATTCGTTGTACGCCTTTGGTTCGGATGGTTCCTCATCTTCCTCATCTTCCTCATCTTCATCTTTTTCCTCCTCATCGTCTTCGCTAGACTCCTCTCTTTGCTCCTCTTCAACCTTCTTGGCCTTAAGAGACTTCTTGCCCTTCTCATTCACATCCAACAAGTCGGCAATGTCATCGAATTGTTCATCCAACTCATCAACCATCTTGTCCGTATTCTCCTCATCAGCACTCTCTTCATGACGTCTCTTCAGGCCCTTTCTGGACTCGGAGTGTGCGGACTTCACGGCACTTCTAGGCTTGGAGACCTTCTTCTGAGACTTTTCCTTAGCCATCTTTGTATATCGAGCTTTGCAAAGAAGTTAAAACCTGGAGGAAGAATTCTGGTCTTGATGCGATGCCCTGTGGAAAAATTTCTTAAACTTTTCCGGAAAAGATATCAAAACATCAGAAAGAGGAAATAGCATATAATAGGAAATATTCGCGCGATACGTTTCTTTTTCCCACCTTCCCGAATTCTCGAACGTTCTGGTGCATTTTGCGGAACTCCGGTCCTTCTCGAACGTTCGACAATGGCGTCTCAACGGTTAGCGGTTCTAGTAAATTCTATAAATCCGTCATTGAATTATAAAAAGGCACAGTGGCGACCTTGTGAACTGAAAAACCTATTTCTTTTCTTATACAGAGATAAATAAATCGCCATTCACAATGCTCTCCTTTGATTGTACACCATCGTTCATGTTCCAAGATCAGTTCGCAGGGTTTGATTTTTTTGCACCACAGGAAAGAGCCAGAGTTGTGAGACCACAGAGAGATTTTCAAGAATACTCTCCACGCAGACAAGTCCAGCTACAACGTCATCAAGATCCATTTGAACAATTGTTCAAACTTTGTGATACTCGCGCTCATCGTGCGCCACCAGTTGAACACCACAGCCGTGTTGTCCCGTTGAACGATAGCTACCAGATTCAAGTGTTGAAGAGAAACAATCCAAGCAACTCTTTCGAGGATTACGAGATTAACTATAAAGTCACTGATGGCAATACGTTCATCTCTATACATTCCCAAGGTGATGATTTCCAAAAGACTTTTGCCTTCCAGACTGCTGGAATTGATATCAAGAAGATTGGTTGGAGAACTGTTGAGAATGTTTTGGTAGTTGACGTTCCAAAAAAAGTCGAGACTAAGAAGGAGTTGAACAGAAATGTCCATCAAGATCATAAGAAAGGGGTAATGCCGATCCCAGTTGAGGAATTGCACACTTCTAAAGCTGAGTCAAAATCACACTCAAAGAAGGAACACAAGAAGAAGGAGCATAAGAAGGAGCACAAGAAGAGGGCGATATCCATTCCAATTACCTTTGGTCACTTTGAAGACGACGTTCAAGTAAGATCCAATCAATCAAGTCAAAACCCTGAATCAGTGTCTGACTCTGAGTTGGCCCAACTATCTGATTCTGAATTATCCACATGTTCATCAACACATGAGTTATCCGATGCTGAGGAGTCTATGCCAAGTCCAAAACTCCCAAAGCTGACTAGAAAGGTTTCGTTGGAGGAGGTTGAAGATGAGTCCTTACACCAGATGGATCTTGATTAAAGTCTGGTCCTGACCCATTTTGTCTACATTGATTGTATATTAGCTTAATGAATGAATTATAATTTACGAAATCTTATGGGTAGCTCGTCTTGTAAGGGTTTCACGATGATGATTACTCCAGACTCAGAGAGAATAGGTATTCTGATCTGACGTGACATCCTCAACAAATATACAGGCCGTTAACCTAGGACCCAACAGGGAAGAGGTAGACAAAGTAAGGGTGATATCTCTTTTCTGAACGATCTTTTGCTTGCAAAAAGATCAAGCAATGTTTGAAGTTCGCGGCGTGTCTCGAAAGCTGATGGCTTAGAGGTGAAGACTTCAAACAGCAGAGGACAGGTGAATTATGGTCTCCACAGCTATATCGTCAAGAGCAACAGTCTAATAATTGTACTCTCTTAACGTGTGGTGTAAAAGTTGAAATCTCCAATGATCCTTCTTTCGCTTCTGCAGATAATCCGCTCGTAAATGTAGATCGTTACTACATTACGAGACTAATTCTACAGGACGCTTACGCGGTAGCAAAAATGCTCGCATGAAGAATACACTCTTTTCTGTGTCTTTATGAGGAAATATTCATTTTCTTTATTCTCTGCTCCTTTCCCAAATAGTCTTTCAACGTCATTTATTAGGAAAGCTGTTGATAATTTCATGTTTCACTTGGAGTCCTGGTAATCTGGGGATACATCAAGCTACATAAAACTCCAGTTTAGCCTTAAACGTTTTCAGTGAGCTTAAAAGAACACTTGGCCTATTGGTTGACCATCGCTAGTTCAATGTGCTGCACCAAGCGCATCTGCAACTTCCTCATGCTACAAGAAGTCTCTGGGTAGAACAAAATGGCAGCAACAGATTAGACGATCAGAACACGCTTGAGGACGTAATGCTTTTATTCGATGGCATCCCTAGCACTTGGGTTGACGAAGCAATTGAAGAACAAAATTGCTAACACCCAGAACTGGAAATGTTAAAACCGTTGGATATGTGAGAGCATGGTAAGACCTCAGCAATGTACAAGAAAAGTTGACCGTTTTCACCGATATCATAAGACAAGCTGTAGCAGTGGAGAACGTCAAATTGAACAACATCAAACACGAGCTACGCAGGTATGTTCTAAACTCTCAGTGATGCTAATGGGTTTCAGCATTTCAACAAACTTGGTAAAGCACAATGCCTTTACTAGAGAGTTGCGCCAGACTGGCAGCAATCACCAGAAATAATCTCTTTATGTAATTCTTTCTATTCATGATATCGCAGCTGCTGGGAGTAACAACATATTTCTCTGTCTCTAGACCCGCCTCTTTCTCCTTCAGTTCAAATCAAACAATATCGACGCGTCTTTGGCGAATAGTATTATCAGTATATGATTTCCTGATGAGATATTCAGCCTTATGGAGCTTCCCTGCCGACAAGGTAAGAGGGGAATGCTGGAATCTGGATAGTCGATTGTATCAATGAGAGAAAAATTTATGAGCAAATTATAATAAATATAAGATTAACTATATAAGCTGCAGTGTAGCAGCTAAATAATCTACGACGAAGACGACGTACAAATTAATTGGATAATAATATATATTATGTACTCGACAATCTGATCCAAAAAATTCCGGTACCGGGAATCGAACCCGGGGCTCGACGGTGAGAGCGTCGGATGTTAGCCACTACACCATACCGGAGAATGGTTGTGGAAATTGAGTCAGTGCTTGACAAACTATGAGTTGCTTTCTATTCTCTTGATCATTTATGATATGATTCTAAGAGAGTCACGATGTGAACTCAAAACGATAAAAATCTTTAGAGAGGGTTAAAAGGGCCTGGAGCTGGAATTGATCAGAATTTTAATAAGAGGGGAATACAATTTAATACGACCATTTATCGAGATTCCAGATTCATGGGAACAGATGGACTGCAGCTGAACAAAACTGAAGGTTGAGATAGAACTAGCGAAGTTTTTCTGATAACTAGTTGTGTTGAAGTAGTTTCAATGGTGCCAGCAAAATACCAAATAGAATGACGTAATACGTCCCCTGATGATGACATAAGCAGAAACTCATCTCGAAAAAATTCGATGGGCAATAAACTTGACACTTTTTCGAGATTGTAGTAACTTGTCTGTTGTTCAAAGGAGACTGATACACAATGGCTCCGATCAAAGGAAACAAAAATAGATCTAATGGTGCTTCCATTGAGGTAGCTAACGTTTTGGGTGCTGGTACCGCCAAAATCAAGAAGAAAATGCGTGATATCCACAGACTTCTATCTAAAAAGAGAGAATCTTTGCCTGCAGATGTGATACTGGAGAACGAGAGAGCTTTGGAGACTTTAAAAGTGGAGTTGCAGAACGCTGAACAATCACTCAAAGTGAAAAAAATGGCTAAAAAGTATCATATGGTCAGGTTTTTTGAGAGAAAGAAAGCACTGAGAAAGTATAAACAGGCAAAGAAGGAACATGATGAACTTATAGCCGACAAGAGTGAAAAGAAAGAGATCAAGAAGGCTAAGAAGAGATTGAATCATGCTGAAATCGATCTCGCATACGTTGTGAATTTCCCAAAAGATCACAAATATATTGCATTATTTCCTAATGAAGAAGGTGGGAAAGCACAAGATGATAATGTTAAAAAAGGCCTCTTACAGACAGATGAATTTAGAAACAATTTCAAGAAGGAGATTGAAAATATGGTCAAAGAGAACAGGTTACCAATCTCTTTAGATGATGCTATTACGGGTAAGACTGGTGATAGAACGACGTTAGCATCAAGCTTCGTCACCACAAAGGAGGAGGAAATCCAGAAACAAGAAGAGGAAGATGAAAAGGATGAGCTGTTTGAGTAAATTCAACGAATCTGAAGATTAAAACTTTATTTGTAGTCCGTTATGTACAAATGATCTAGCTAGGCCAATGTCGACTCAGTCTAGACCTTAATATCCTGGAGGAAGAACACCTCGCCACTGGCTTTTCGCTCAAAGCACATCTTATCACGGACTTCCTCAGCAATGACAAAGCTCTTGATACCCCAATCACCCTTTCCAAATACCTCTGGAACCTTTTCAGCGATACTTGGGAACAATGCTTTGTAAACAGGTATGTTATTTTGGATATCCTTCTTCGTGACAGTGATATTTTGAGCCACAGATTGGTACATCTGAGCCACCATATCTGGGAAAAGGCTCTTCTCATTATAATACTTGTTGTTACCACATCTAATAATCCAGAGGATCAAAACACGATCCAAATCATCGGTCTTACTCAGCCGTTCATATGAAGTGATACCAAATATCAATAAGAGAGCATTAGCAAAGCCCTTATCATTCTTGTATATGGTCTTGAATGACAATGGTTTATATTCTTTCAATAGTACCTTTTCCAGTTTCACACATTCTTCGAAACATAATTGGAATAGTTGTTTCTGTGTGTTTCTATAGATCTTGGCATTCTTAAGAATCCGTGCATCAATAGAGCCTTGGAGCTTAACGGGCTTCAAGACATCCAATTTCTGCTGAACAACACTGGTCAAGTATTTCAAACCTTCGAGCTTATTTCTTAATGTCACCACAGTTTCTGAGGCATTTTTCAAGAGGAAACAGAAAAGAGTGACCAGTGACTCTGGTAGTGGATTGGACTTGGTAATATCAAAGGCAACTTCGTTATTCTTCAAATTAACACCAAATTTAATGGCATTTGCAACTTGATCCTCAGGAATTCTTAAGGATAAGTTTGACTTATCATTCGGATTATCTTCAAGAGCAAAACCATAGCTTAAGAGTAGTTCCTCATTAGTCTTTGGTCCATAACTGTTGAAAACTTCAACATCCTTTTCCAACGGTTGCTGAGTCCTGAAAATATATTGACCATCTTCAAAATCCCAGTTCACCTTAGCCTTTTGATCGTCGTGGTTCAAAAGATCAAAGATTGGCAAAAGCACAGCTTCATTAAGGTCTTGCGCTTTGTCTTTGTTCAAGATGAATGGGAATGCACGAGAACGGAAAATGGCACAAGACCAAAGATAAGCAGGGAAAGAGGTCCAACTTGTTGGATTATTCAAATAAGATGCGAAATGACCTGGCCTACCTTGTTTCAAGACTTCATAGAACTTGATCTCCTCATCGTAAGTTGGAGGTCTCAACTTCGTATCAACTCTCTGGACAACTGAATACCAATCATCCAAATGTTTCTTAATCTCACGATCAACAGTGAGAGACAAGTCAGTGCCCTCAATCATCTGTCTCTCAATACCATAGAACAAAGGGGAACCAATTTGAGTAGCAGTCGGGAGGATATCAAGATATGGTTTGAAAAAATTCTTCAAATCTTTGCCGTTGCATATGGTCTTTTGTGGGTCAAATCTCAACTTGGTCAGTAAAAGTTGGGTAAGTGGTGTTCTGTTACCGTTAAAGGTAATATCAAACACCTGTGATGCCAACAAGGGAGTAATTGTGATCTCTTCTGGAACTCTCAGGAGCTCATCGCTGATCTGCGTGGAAGTGAAACAAGAGATACCCTGCTCATTACGCCTGAATTTCAAGCCACTTGCAATTTGAGCGTTATGCTCATTTGCCCATTGAAGAAAGAGTTCTAAGGATTCAGACATAGTGCCGGGAGTATGTTATAAAGCGAGGTATAACTGTCCAGTGGCCAACATATTCCATCGTAAAAGTGTCAATTTAGAATGAAAAGCTCTTAGCTCATAACCATAGATACTATAACATAAATCTATCATTGCGGTGTAATAAGAAATCCTCTCGGTGGCCAAGTTGGTTTAAGGCGTCAGACTGTAACGGTTTAACTACAAAGTCATCTGAACATCGGGCGTTCGAATCGCCCCCGAGAGAATTTTTTAATGACGTAACAGCCCACGTCGGCGGAGCTTGCGGCAACACGGTCCGCTGGTTCTGGAAACAATCGATTAGGAATTTTTTTTCGCCCACCGCCTTTGGACTTGTAGAATTATATCCCTCGGCAATTTCGAGATGTTTCGAGATGTTACGACACGATGTTAGATCCAATGATCGATCGTCTTTTATGGTAGTATTGGTATATTCAAATATGAAGTAGTGATTGAGGAGGTGAATCTTGGTTTTACAACCCGGGGCTTTGATTGCCAGAAGGACATTAAACTCCAGTATGTTCTCTCGCAGAACATTTACGATTTTTGGTGAATAATAGTTGCTTAATTATTACATACAATTGGTAATTTAGTATGAACATTGATTCATCATAGCAATTTCTGTGATGGTATAACTACGCCCTTCCTGCATTGCGACCCAGTAGTCTTACTAGTACGCCGTCATCGACCATTCTCTTTTTTTGGTCTGACTGTTAAGTCTTTCCCCGTTCTCTTTTGAAAATCAAGGTTTCGTCAGATACTGAGTTCCTCTTAGAAAATATATGAAAAGTGAACAACTTTCTCGTATTGATGAAGTAGAAAGTCCGCATAGCATAGTTATAAGTTATTACTTATGAAAAATCAGCGAACGCTGGGTATGAATCCTAAAACTCCATTATGGAATATTTTTCCAACGCCAAACCATTCACCAAAGAAGGTTGAAAGAGCAAACCATGCTTCTACAATCTTTTGAGACAATGAAATCTTGGTCGGTATTGAGTTAGGGTTTATCATTTTTAAGAGACATGCATGATAAACCATGATAGAGTAGAGAACTCTAAATGGCATGGAGCAGATAATGATTATGGCTCTAGCTGGAATGAGGTTGTCTACAAATGTCTGACAAAGCCTATTCTTATTAATTCAGGAAGAAGGAAAACATAAAAGAGACATTCCGAAATATTATCATGCTACGTTAATAACAAGATTGCAATCATCGATTGATATCACATCAAATGGACTTGCTGTTCGTAATTCAAGTCAAAAGCATCGTTGACAATTTTCACACAGAGCTCTCTTCCTCTAAGTTCTTCAGCGATAGCCAGCTCACAATGAATACTACCGTAACGATCACCTTTATGCATCGAAGGCATAGCCCTCTTCAGTGAGAGAAGCTCACGTGTGGAAGAATCATACAGTATCACAAACCAAGATTCCTTCTGAGTCTTTGGAAAAAGAGGAAGAAGCATTCTGAAATCCTTGTTTACCGGTGGATTTAAGTGCTTCATATTTATGTTCAAGGAATCCCGATAGCTCTGTTCAATGGAAACACTGCACACAGGTAATCTGGAAACATGGAATACAAAATCTTTACGCATCTCGTCAGAGACACCCAGTTTGTGAGAGAAAGATTCCAGCTTCTTACCACGATACTGTCCAAGATCTTTTAGACTGGCCGACTTCTCAGCACCATCCTCAAGTTGGAACATCTCGAAGTTGAGGCCATCAGCGTTGAATCCATTTTGGCGTTTTAAATCACAGCCAGGCAGAGCAGCTACCGGATCATCATCAAACCAGCAGGCTTGCTTCACACATTGCATCAGCTTGATGAACATCAAGACGGTATCGTAGTACCCCAATTCACTGGACACATCAATATATGCCTGCAAGATACGCAAACATTGATCCAAAACTGTGACAGTATCCTGACTATAATCAGCAATTGGCAAATCAGTGCGTGACATATGAGCCTGCAACAGCAGGTACGTCTTGATGTGTGGATCCCAGATTGGCCTGTCAATCAAGTCTTCGGCTGGATATCTCAGTTGTTGGGACATCTCCATGTTCATCAACTCTTCACCGTGACGAGTTGGCAATTCATTGTACTCAGCAGCTTCAGACATGAAGCGTAAACAGTCGCGGAATGTACTATCACGAGAGACCTGATCCACCAAGTTACGAATGGTCTTGTGGGACAAATAATAATATGATGAGATGATCAAGTATGGAGTAGCTCGAAGAGCCCTTTCACCTGCGATAACACAGCTGGATTCGGCCAGATTCTCAATGGCAGAGTCAATTAGATCGGACAAATATTTACTCACACCAGAGGTCGTAGTATCCTCAATGCTGTAGTATGTTGGATTGTTGTGAGCTCTTCTGAAGAGGAAAGTCCAAGTCAAGAAATCCATTGCATCCTGTCTTGACTTAATGGTGCCAGCGGCAATCTCAGCACCAATGTGGTCATCCAAGACTTTGTGAAGACTCGATTCAACAGGAAAACCAACATTCAAGAAGTGCTTGTAAAACATCTTTTTCGACTCCTTTGTGTACACAATGGCAATACCACTTGTATCGTATGCTGGACGACCAGCACGACCCATCATTTGCAAAATATCAGTCAAATCCATGTCTCTATAACCTTCAATCTTGGCATCGAAGAACTGAGTACCCTTGATGATAACCAAATGGGCTGGCAAGTTCACACCCCAGGCAAGTGTACTGGTTGCGACAAGAATCTGAATCTTACTCTCTTGGAAGAGCTTATGCGAGATTTTTCTGTCACTGTCAATAAGACCAGCATGATGTAAACCAATTCCAAATTGTAAAGCCAATCTTAAAGTCTCATCCTTGACCTTGATCAACCAAGAGTTCAGCTCATCTTCATCTATCTTCAGGAAACGACGTGGGTTATCTTCCATACCACATAGATGGATCAAGTCCAACGCAGTCAATCTTGTTTGTCTTCTAGAAGCAACAAAGATTAGAACCGGCTTCTCTGGAGAGTGCGCCTTTATAGCCATGAACGCCGGTTTATTCATAGTCTTCATCAATGGACAGAACGCAAGATTATCTTGGAAACCATCAATGTACATCTCCAACGGAACAGGACGAACAGATTGTGGAAAGTTGTAGAGGCCCTGTTTAACACCAAGCCAGCCAGCCATATCGAAAGCGTTGGAAACAGCAGTAGAAAGGCCCAAAAGTCTGATTGGTTTCTTAGTCTGTGATTCGATGTAACGCATACGACTGACAATCATCTCTAAAATTGGACCACGATCAGAAGCCAAAAGATGAATCTCATCCATGATAACCAAAGAGACCTTTTGCACAAACTTTCTGGTTTGCCAATTACGAGATATACCATCAAATTTCTCAGGTGTTGTGATGATGATTGAAGCGTCACGAACCTCATTAGCAGCGGGAATGTTATCACCGGTTAATTCAACCACCCTGTGACCTGTTTTTGTAGTCAATCTCTCTCTCCAATCGTCAACTCTTTCACGGACAAGAGCTTTCATTGGGGCAATATAGACAACCTTTGAACCTGGGAACTCATTGAATGCATGCCAAATTGCCAACTCTGCAACAACAGTCTTACCAGAACCAGTTGGAGAGCCCACAAACACAGATGTGTTGGTGTTGTAGAGTGTGTGGAAGGTCATAGTCTGCATGGCGTTGAAGTAGCGGAACTTGTGTGAGTATATCTCTTCAATTTGAGGATTATGCAAAGCATTAATAGATAATGGATTCAACCTCAACAGTTTAGTCTGAAGGGTCTCATTATGAGGTCTGATGAGATGCTGAAATGAGATACTGTGAACAGTCTCAGACCCAATCCAATTATCCGAAAGAACACGGATAACGATCTGAGGTGGCAAAGGATCAGCCAATGGAATCATAAAGTCCATTTCATGAAGAGCCTTCATCTGCTTACGATTTAAAATGAACTTCTCGAAATGAAGAATCTCAGATTTATCAGATTCTTCCACCAAGACCCAGAAGAACTGAGCGTTACCATGATGCTTCTCTTCCCAAACAAAGTCAGGCTCAAGGCTAACATGAACTCTCATCACATTCTTGGTGATAGGAAAGATCTCAGCATCCACCAGAATTGCTGGGAATCTTCCAATTAGTTTGTACAATGTTGATCCCATTTTGCTATTGTGAACCAAATCACCCAGTTCCCTAGCCTCGAGTTGACGAAGGTCATCCATGGAGGGGTTCTTAGCCTCAATGTTTCTCATGATCTGTTGGGGAAGATCAAACTGCTTCAATGGATGTTCAAAAGGCCACAATCTTCTTTCGATGGCTTTACAGATCGAAAGCATAACCTTGGAAAACGTACCCCAACGTCTATGAAGACCAATCAGGAACAATGCACGGCAAATTCTGATGGAGTTCTGAGCAACATAGTTGGAGTCTGCGAATAAGGAGGAATCTTTCACATGTGCACGTGATATATAAGCTTGTAGTAGAACGTTAGTCTTACCTGAAGCGGATTCAATTTCAGCCCCAATTTGACAAGGTGATTTATCCTCCAAGAGTTTAGCAAGCTCCGTACTCTCCTCTTGTCTGAACTTGATACCATCGAATTCACTACTCATGGAGATCATCGATAGCACGTCCGCCTCTGTAGCTCTTGGGTTACAGATCTGGTTGAAAATCTCAACGCTGTCATTTAGAAGGTAGAAATCAGAAGCGATTCTTCCCAAGTCTTTTGGAATGAAATGCATAGATCTTTCGTCAAAAATAATCATTTGGAGTGCATGAAGACGTCTAGCTGCTTCAGTGATCATCTTTGTTCTTCTCCCAAATAGCTGTGGATCATCATTAAGTTCCTTCCAGTCAATGCCGTATGCAAATGGATTCTGTCTCATTCTCACAAACATATAGGTATAACCTAGCCATTTCACACCTTCATCAACATTGGTCACTGTACCAAGAGAGATCTCAGCGTTCAAGTTATCCACAAGTTTATCACTCAACTTTGATTCGATCGGATGCTGTGACGTCAAAAGTCTAATATATTCATCTAATCTGTCCTTTGTGGTACACAAGATGCCAGTACCATATTTCTCAAATTGAGGTCTACCAGCACGACCGAAGATCTGGATCACATCTGAGATACCAAGATCAGTGAAACCACCCTTCTTTGCATCATAGACTTGGGTACCTTTGACAATAACAACAGCTGCAGGCAAGTTCACACCCCAGGCCAAAGTTGCAGTGCAGCAAAGAACTTTGATCGCACCGGCCATAAACATCTTCTCTGTCAAGTTACGGTCAGCTCTAAGCATACCAGCATGATGGATACCAAATCCACTTTCAAAGATCTCACGCATATCTTTGTTATGATTCTTTGACATTTCACGTTTGTATTTATCATATTGATCATTTTCAGAGCAATCAAACAATGAAGTCTCACAGAAGTCCCTGGCCATCTTGGTGAACGTTTGAGCTGTTTTGAAAGTATCCTTTCTTGAATGAACAAAAACCATTACCTGAGAGCCATTTCTTAGTTCTTCAACCAGTTTTTCATAAGATACTTTATCAACGTTTTCTCTGGCTTGTTTAGAACCGGCCTTACCAGTAACACCGATCAACTCTTGTTTCAGAGGAATTGGTCTGAAAGATTGGTCAAAGAAGAACATACCAATCTGTCTATTTACACCAAGGAAGTCAGCAACATCAACGTAGTTCGGTAAGGTAGCAGATAGACCAACAACTCTTATCATAGACTGTGTACTTTCAACTTGACGTAGAGTACGTGCAACCAATGTCTCAATGACAGATCCACGTTCTTCGTGTAACAAATGCACCTCATCAATGACCAAGAGCTGGACTTTGTTGACCAATTCATTGTCACCATTGCCTTTACGAGTCACGACATCCCATTTCTCTGGAGTGGTGACAATGATTTGAGTTGCCAAAATCTCCGATTTGGTCAATTGCATATCACCCGTTAATTCTCTAACTTGAATACCAAGCCACTGTAACCTTTTCTGGAACTTCTCCACAATCTCAGCAGCCAACGCCTTCAGTGGGGCAACATAAACGATCTTGAACTCACTGTAGTCAATGTCTACCGTATCAGTGGTTTCAGTAGTGAACTGAGAGATTGTATGAAGGATAGTCAAAAGTGCAACATCCGTCTTACCGGCACCAGTTGGAGCACACACAAGCATATTCTCATTGGTGTTATACGCAACGGGATAAACTAAGGATTGCATTCTGTTCAATTGTGTGTATCCTTTGAAAGTTCCATGACAAAGAAAATCAAGATCTTTGATCATCACAGGGACTTCCTTAACATTCTTGAGTCTTTTCTTCTCTTGGATTGGAATCACGATCTCATCATATAGCTCTTTCTGTCTTCTTTCTGTTCCCATTGGAAGCGCAAATTTCTGACCATTGAAAGCCAACATATTGCCACCTTCGAATGATTTGAAGACATGTGGGTATTTAGGAGCAGCTTCAAATGCGATTGTATCGTTGTGCTTCTGACGTGGCTTGTTGACCTGCTGCCGTATTTGCTCCTCCGTAAGGAATGGCCTATGTGGCTTCTGCTGTTTATGTTTAGACATGTCAATGAGGATCATTTCCTTATCAGTGATGAGTCTTGAGATCAGATCAAACTCTTCAAACCCGAGCATATCGAACAATAAGGATTGTAAGTTGTCATCAGGGGATTCACTTGAAAGAATGGATATAATGGAATCCTGAAGTTCTTGACTTGTCATGTCAGATCTCTTAGCCACGATCCGATCACACTCTTTCTTTAACTGATCAAACAACCCGGAATCGACATAATCAGAGTCCCCAGATTCATCAAAGTCCTCTTCGTAATCAATATCGCCAAATTGAGCGAAGACATCCAAGTTGATCTCAGTCTCTTCAAGATCAACTTTGGGCGTAGGCATCTCAGCCACCATTTCAGGTAAGGAACCCAATGCTTCGCTTACCGTCTGCATCGCTCGCATGAACGACCCAGTGGAACTCACACTGTACTGCACCGACATTCCAGACCCCTTTCTGTATTCTCAGAGCGTTTTGGTAGCGGTTGAAAACACTTTGAAGTCATCTTGAAGTGTCAATTCATGAGATCCGAGGACAGTGTCACCGGTTTTTGAGAAACAGTACAGGAATAAATACCTAGTGTAAATGGTTTATATCAGTTAATAGGGCGGATATATTAATATTTCCCGGCACTTTCACTTACTGGGACTCTTCTCGTTGATACATTCCTCGTTAAGCTTGGTAGTGCAGCGCTGATGTTCGTCATTCTCTCGCCAGACTTCCAACCATCAAAGTCAATCAAAGCCTGCATACAACCCCATTCCGTGAGCTTATTCAACAACCAATCCAAGTTCACCGGTTTCGTCAAATAATCGTTACAACCAGCCGCGAGGGCCTGTTGCTTGTCCTGTATTAAGTTACTGGCAGTCAATGCCACAATGATCACTGGGGATCTAAAAACAGTAACATCCAATTCCTCCTCTGGTTTCTTTGGCGGTAAGTTCTGTAGATCCAAGGTGGAAAAGACACCAATATGGTTCAATTTTTCCAAGCGACGGATCTCTTTGGATGCATCAAGACCTGACATCACGGGGAGTTGAATATCCATAAGGACCAAATGGAAACCACCTTTCCTCCATTTATCTATAGCTTCCTGTCCATTTTTGGCAACGTCATAATGGATGCGATGTCTTCTCAGATGTGCAGACAAGATCCTCAGGTTAATCAAGTTATCCTCAACAATCAAAACATTCACACTCGGAAGAACTTTGGCCATTGTACTTGTTCCATTTGTGATCCTGGAAGATGGTGACTTGGTTCTAGGGAGTTGAGACGTGCTGTTGTTGTTGATATATTGATCGTCGTTTTTATTCATCGGTGACATTATTCTTTCAGGGGATTCAGACGGAAGACGTACTCTTTGTGTTATGCTATGAGCTCTGTCGGTCTTACTGTTGGATGGCATCAATAGTACAGCGGAACCATGTTCCGCAGGATTGGATTGTGATCTTCTGTGGAGAGTACCTGGTGTATTTGGTCGATTTGAAGGCACACTAGACACAGATTTCATTCTTCTTTGTAATGATGTTTGATATTCTTCTTCACGGCCTTCTACAATGGTTTCATTGGACACACTCTTTCTTTGGGATATCATTGGAGCGGTTGTTGCCATTTGATATGACTGAGTAGGAGTATCGACTATGAATGCATTCTCCATAGTCATGCCCTGAGGGTAATATTGATCCAAGATCGCCCATATGGATCTATCAGGTTCCAAAGCAGGCGCCTGCTGGATATGTGATGCTGGTGATATTGATCTCGCCGAGTTAGAGTAGTCATTTGAGGGTATTCTTGGTGGTATGAGTGATGATTTCCTAGCAGCGATGGGTATGGGGGAGATTGGTGAGGTGTACGATGAAGGTGATGTTGAAGGGTATCCACTTGGAACTGTCAACTTGCGGCCCACAGGCGTTGAGGAAGCCAATGAAGGTTCCAGTCTTATGGATACATCTGAAGGGTCAAACATCTTCGCCAATGTCATTGGGAATTTCTCCATAACCATCGATTTTAAATCATCCACGATCTGATCCTGCTTTACATACAGCGAGGTAGCAGTTCCTTCAGGTCTTCTAATCCACACTCTTCTTGCAGATTCACGCGCAGTACTGACATTGAGAACGTTTGAGGGCTTTGCACCTTGTGATTTGGTAGGAGAGATGTATTTTGCTGATTGCTTGTTCATAGCGTTGACAGATATGCGGTAGATTGTTGATAGAGAGTGTATTAGTCCGGCAAAAAAAACCGACTTTCAAGAGCAAATCACCAATATATATAAATCTTAGTGCTGAATCGGTCTGCTGACGCCAAATAAACTCCAAAACAACGAATAGAACCTTTAAAACACTGAAGTTCTTGCTATCTAAGAAACCAACTTCGCTGTTCAGCCCATAAACACTGAAATCTGCTTTTCCGTGACATAAGCTAAAAAGTTCGCGAACTTTTGCGGGTGACGCTCCAAAAGATGAACAATTCACAGAGAGGGAACCACTTCAGATCTGGAAAAGCACAACAACTGAAAATTGAAACCACTGACGATGGCCAAGAAAGGAGCTGAGAACTCAAAGAAAGTTGCTGGTAACGCTAGAAAGGCCGATGCTGCTGCAAAGAAGCAACAAGAGGAGCAGACCAGACTGGACGCACTTGAATCTGACAAGTGGGCAGACGGTGCAAAGAAAGGGAACAAGAAAAAAGAGGAAGCTGCTGTTAAGAAGGCCGAGGATGCTAGAAAGAAAGCCGAGAGAGAGGCATTGCTTCATGCGGAAGAGGAATCATTGCCTTCCAAAGCCTCTGCTAAAGGTAGAGGTGCTGCCAAAGTTGCTGCAAAGAGAGCAGGTAAGATTGATGATTTTCTCAATGATCTTCCAACTACATCTGAGATTAGTGCTTCCGGAATTGATAGTGCATTGGAGGCCTTGACATTGGCTGGCAAGGGTGGTGCTGTCTCCGACAAGGATATCGACAGACATCCAGAGAGAAGATTCAAAGCTGCGTTGGCCGCCTATGAAGAGAGAAGAGTCCCAGAAATGAGAAAGGAGAGTCCAGGCCTCAGATTGCAACAAGTGAAGCAATTGGTATTTAAGGAATTTGAGAAATCCCCTGAGAACCCATTCAACCAAACCACCAATCTGCAGTACAATGCGACTCAGGCTGATGTCAAAAGCTTGAAGCAGGATATCAAGAAGCAGAGAGAGGACAAATACGTCAAAAACTGATAATTGGTTCCCTAATGATATAATGAAATCCATGATGGCTGTAGAAGATGATTTATTTGTAGCCAGTCACCTTTAACACATTTTCCTGGCACCATTAAATAGTTGTTCTGCCATTTTTGCGTGTGCCACCAAGGACAAAAACAAAGTCGCCACACAACGGACAACAACTAACAAAACAACGAACGTCAGCAGAGATCTGAAAAGGAAGAATACGAGCAAATGCCACCAAAAGCAGACTGGGACAAGTATGTTGCTCCATTAGAGGATGAGGAGAACAAGCCAGAAGAAAAAATTGTGCCTTTGAGTGAGGGTGACATCCAGGTGTTGCGTACATATGTGAGTTTATCGGTGGCGACTAACGGCTGATCTTTTTGATACCATAGGGATGGGGGAGGAGAGATTCACTGCTGGGAGTTAATTTACTTAATACAATCAATCACCTACTAACAGTCTTTAAGGGTGTCGCCCCATACGCAAAGAAGATCAAGGAGGCTGAACAGGATATTAAGACCCTAGAGGCGAAGATCAAAGAGAAAGTTGGAATCAAAGAGAGCAACACTGGTCTTGCACCACCACACTTATGGGATGTGATGGCTGATAAACAGAATATGGAATCACAACCTTTGCAAGTGGCAAGATGTACCAAGATCATCAAGAGCGATGAAGGAGAAGATAAGTCCAAATATGTGATCAACATTAAACAGATTGCCAAATTTGTCGTTGCCTTAGGACAAAACGTATCGCCAACTGATATTGAAGAAGCCATGAGAGTCGGTGTCGATCGTACGAAATATGAGATCCAGTTGCCGTTGCCACCAAAGATTGATCCTAGTGTGACAATGATGACCGTGGAGGAGAAACCAGATGTGACGTATAGCGACATCGGTGGTTGTAAAGAACAGATTGAAAAGTTGAGAGAAGTCGTCGAATTGCCATTATTATCCCCTGAAAGATTTGTCAAGTTGGGTATCGATCCACCAAAGGGTATTTTGTTGTATGGCCCTCCGGGTACTGGAAAGACTTTATGTGCCCGTGCTGTGGCAAACAGAACAGACGCGACTTTCATCAGAGTTATCGGGTCAGAACTTGTACAGAAATATGTTGGTGAAGGTGCCCGTATGGTGCGCGAGTTATTTGAGATGGCCAGAACTAAGAAGGCTTGTATCATCTTCTTTGATGAAGTGGATGCCATTGGTGGTGCGCGTGTCGATGATGGTGCGGGTGGTGATAACGAGGTTCAAAGAACAATGTTGGAGTTAATTACACAATTGGATGGTTTCGATCCAAGAGGTAACATCAAAGTTATGTTTGCCACAAATAGACCAAACACTTTGGATCCTGCATTGTTAAGACCCGGAAGAATCGATAGAAAAGTTGAGTTTTCTCTTCCGGACCTTGAGGGTCGTGCCAACATCTTTAGAATTCATTCTAAGGCTATGTCTGTCGAAAGAGACATAAGATGGGAGTTAATCGCTAGATTGTGTCCAAATGCCACTGGTGCCGAGCTGAGATCTGTGTGTACCGAAGCTGGTATGTTTGCCATTAGAGAGAGAAGAAAAGTGGCTACAGAGAAGGACTTCCTCAAGGCCGTGGATAAGGTCATAAAGGGTAACCTGAAGTTCAGTTCCACAAGTCGTTATATGCAATACAACTGAAATTTGTAAACTACAATCTCACATCTATCAAAACCAATTGTAGTTTCTTTAATCCCACCAACTGACACACCCCATACCATCTGTCTGACAGCTACCCAAGATTGCATAACTTGGCTGTCTATCTTCCACTTCCTCCGTTTGTTCTTCATTTTCAAGATTTGGACCCTTTGGCTTCACATTAACAAAGATCTCTTCCTCTACTCTGAATCGTATCATTTCATTGACATCCAAATAGAGCTTGGTCCCATCAGCATCCCAGATCCAGGCATTATCATTAAGGGAAAATTCACTACCTTCAAACAATAATGCCTTCGGTATAAATACATCGTTGAAGAACTCCATCTTCACTTTGATACCTTCAGGCGTACACTTCTCGATCCAGCCCGTGAGGATCTCACCGACAAAGGGTCTGAACACAACAACGCGGATCTCGCACTTGACGAAACTTGCACCGTCACCAGGCTTCAGCAGACCATCATCGACTTTTATTAGATCCCAAACGCAAATCACCAGACCTAAGTTGTTTACCACTTTGTTGGCATACTTCTTATTGAGTTCAGATATGATGGCTTTCTTCGGTTTTCTGTTGAATTGATCAGGAGGGATTCGTATAAGGTCTGAGAGATGCGACAGCACGAACATCTTTCAGCGAATGCGGCTTAGAGGTAGCAATGAGTGTTATGGAGATGATTGAATCGAAGCCATTTCTCGATCCCCTTGTACCATAAAAAAAATGTCGAGGCTGTGGCGCGAACCGAAGATTCTCTGCCATGGGCTCGAAACCTTTCAAGTAACCACGTACAAGGGCTCCGATTTGTCTTCGGATTCTCGAAGATTTAGAAGTAGATCGTATCCTCAAAAGCACTTTAATAGAGTTAAGTATGTATCAGACCTTGAGATCTGAAGGTACTAGGTAACTGGAATACAGAGAGAGCTTCTGGGTAGTTGAAAGTTATAGTTGTTGGATCATCACAAACCCGGAAGGGTAGTATTCGCACTGAATGCGCTCCCAAACTGAACGCGTCTTTCTCTTCTCTCTTCACTCTTCCTGTTTTCTTCTCACTGTTCACTTTTCCCACTGAGCTTAGACCTGCACACTGAGTGTACCAATGTGTGGATGAGTGTGTCTTGGCCACCCCTTTATGTTTTACAAATGGCTATTGACGTCTGAGTATGTAGGCACAAAGCGAAAGAGACTTGGGATACTTATTGTCTATATCAATAGCAGAGGTGATACCAACGAGCTGCACTCCCATAATTGCGACGATGATTATGTCTCCAATATCAACTCAAGAGGGTCCAAGGCGTATTCATCAAATCGCAGGATCCACCAGCTTATTCGCACTGGCAGCTTACCTTTCCACTCCAGTATCCGTCACAGGTCCTGCTTTCAATAGCCCTTCTTCTAAGTCAAAGTCTTAAACAAAATCAGTTCGTCGTCAAACCGAATTGCATGCACACCACCGTATGGATATATGTCTCCGTCATCTGGCACATTCCTCTTCGAGAGATTCTTCTTCTCGCTGTCGAGTGACACCTATTATTTATGAGTTTAGCTAGTTCAACCTTTCGACAGGAACTGCTTGAAGGGTCTACATACTTCTATGCCGGTCAGCTTTACCAGAATAAATTCAGAGTGCGCATTCCTCCAATGCTCATAGTCGAGATTTATCGGTTCCTTTAAGCAAAAAAGAGGTAATCTTCGGAAGTACCTGAATACACAAGATCCTTCATCAGGATTATAAAGACGACTTGAAGGGGTTTAAGGATGCTCTGTCAAGAATCCGAAATGAGAACAACTGGCAACAAGCGCCGCAGAAAGAGCCTGAAGGAGACTCCTGGTCACGATAGTTTTTCGTCACAAAGTTGGAAAGACCAGCTGTCTCCATTGAGGAAGTCTTCCTTGAGTTTATAGTCAGTACCGGTCAGCCGCTCCGAATAGAGGACTCTCATTATACAGAATGTAGTAATGTCTCGTCGGCAACTTCCATATTTATCACCAGACCTCGTTCAAGGTTTGATTAGGGCAAGAGAAAAACATTAGGAGTGCTACAACCTCTTTAATTATATGGAATTTTCTAACATTGTATGTCTTTTGGATCCTTGACTGAAGAAAAAGTTTATTGCGCAACACCTGTCACCTGACGACAGTTAAACGTAAGTATACATTGGTCGAATATGATGCGGATCTCGACAGTATTCTTGGATTTAGGAATGAGGGAGGACACAGTACGGATTGCCACTTAGACAGTTAAAGAAGCAAATGAACAAGAATATGTTTTTACACAAGAAACTCTGTCGAGAGTTTGATGATATAATTCGGGCCATTCCATCATTACCTTTTGATGGCAGCCATTTCTCAGGCTCCCTCTCCGGAATCGATCCATTATTCCCCGTTCTAGAGTATTGGAAACAGAATTGATATGTATCCAAGGCTATAAGGATAGACTCGGATATTCTTGACAATTCCAACAACATCGGCAGCAACTGAAAGATGACTTAGTAGTATTGCCGGAGACTACTTCCTTTTAGACGAAATCGCATGTCTTGGTCCATGTTGTCATCTCTCATAGTCCTGAAAAACTAGAATGAATGGCGAAGTTTAGATTCTGCCATCTAATATCTAAAAAGAACAACAGAAAGTAAAGTATTATAGTGTAAATAACGGCGTAAAAGGATCACGTTCTGTCCCTGATCCTTTTAGTACATATCAAACAATACCGATTACCAAGATCTCTATTAATTATTAGAACCGAGGGTAATCATCTCATCAAGCTACTTCTCTCTCCTCTCTACCCAGGTATCGACCCAGACAGACCTCTACGACGAAAAGCCTGAAAATTACCAATTGTTGTGGATGACATATCCTTACTGTTCGTCATGTATATCGTTCTCGCATTCTGTAGAATCATACTGTATATCTTTCTCACAATTGCAGAATCATGCTACTGCCTACTGCAGGCAAGAGTTCGGGGTTTTCAGAAGACAACTGGAGGAATAATTATATATTATAAATTTATTTTAATATAAACACTTAAGATAAATTAGTAAAGTATTTATATTTAGAGAACATCTCATGTATATTCAAAGATGGCACTCAACCAAAAGAGTAACCTTTTGGTATATAAGCAGTGCAGAGATTGATTATTGAAGGGTCCCTTGATGAAAATTCTTTAAGAACTGAGGAAGACGCTATTATTGGTCCAAGGCGTCCCGATCTTAAAATTGTGACAGCCTTTGGGAGCTTCTGAATCCTCTATTTTAGCCTCTTGCCAGAATTCTTTGACATCCATGATCCTCACAAGGTCAAGAATAGCCAGTAGTAGAAGTTTCGAACTACTATCTAGATGAACGTATATGCAAGTTTAGAAATAGTTATAGATGTAATTTCTTGAAGAGATGATTTTCAGTAACAGAGTTTGAAGAGTGATACATTCCTATTTTTCAAAAGAATAGTTCGGCACGTAGTTGAATGACAGATGCGCCCTGTGAAGAAACTGGGTGCACTTGAATTTCAAAATGGATAAATTACTCTGTAGCGCCATTGTCGCGGAAATTTCCGTCGAGTCCCTTAAATGCTCTAGAACACTGCATACAGAAGAACTCTTTTGGGACCCAAACCAGATATATGACACAACGCTAGAGTCATAATTCTGAAAAACAGCTCGTGCCATGCCACTCATATTTTTCCAATTGGACTCATAATTCTCTATATTTGCAACTCTATATGTAACACTCGTGCATCGTTCTCATGTCGAGCTCCCCCATCCCTATCGGCCTTTTTAGATGGAAAAAATATCGAACCAACAATAACCGCTGATCAATATCAAAAAGAAGAACAATAAGGGCTAAATGTCAGTCAAGGTGGCAGTTGTCGGCTGCTGCCATGGAGAGCTAGACACTATATACACCAAGATCACCACATTACCTGACCACTTACACCCAGAGCTCTTAATAATATGTGGAGATTTCCAATCTTTGAGAACTGAATCAGATTTCTCATCGATCGCCATGCCAGATAAGTATAAGAGATTGGGTGATTTCCATGAATACTACACCGGTAAGAAGAAGGCACCAGTATTGACAATATTCATCGGTGGGAACCACGAGTGCGGTGATTATTTAACACAGCTGCCCCATGGTGGATGGGTTGCACCACAAATTTGGTACATGGGGTTCAGCGGAATTGTTTGGTTCAAGGGATTACGCATTGCTGGTATCTCAGGAATCTACAAAGATTTTGATTTTTATCAACAAAGGTTGGAGACCACACCGTTGGTGGGTAGGGATGTGAGAAGTGTGTACCACACAAGGTTTGAAGATGTGTTGCAGATGTTACTCATAAGGGATCTGAACGTGAACTGTTTCATCAGTCATGATTGGCCTGTGGGGATTGTGTATCATGGTGATATGGAGAAACTACTTAGAAGGAAGCCTTTCTTTAGAGGTGATATTGAGAAGGGTCAGTTGGGAAATCCATGGTATATGACCCTGCTGAACCAGTTGATGCCAAACTATTGGTTCAGTGCACACTTGCACGTAAAGTTTGAAGCTACTGTGAACCATGAGAGTGGGAAGAGAAGGATGAGCGATGTTCAAGATAGAGGTGATGTCAAAAAACAGGCTGACAATTTGTCACTTGGTTTAAAGAAAAATGAAAATGAGATCGGCCATTGCTTGGATGATGTTGATGAGACTAAATTGATGACGGATAAGAATGAAGACGAGATTGAGCTTGACTTGAATGAGACTGCGAACATTGACGAGATTGAACTCGAACTCAAAGAGGTTAAAAAGAACACTGATGAGATCGAGCTCGATCTTGATGATACGAATATGGTCATCAATGAGACAGATATTGACCGGGATTTTCCTCATACTGAATCGAAAAAGCATACATGTGCCAGAGGCTTTACACAAACCAATTTCCTTTCTCTTTCTAAGCCATTGCCAAATCATCCGTACTTGGAGGTGTTGGATATCCCAGTGACGAATGAACACATTTCTACTTCATCACCAGGGTTGTTTTACGACGAGGAATTCTTAAAGATCATCAAGTGGTTTACCAGGTTCTCAAAGACCCAAGGATTCAAGAAATTACGAATGGATCATTTGAAAACGGGTGCATTGGAACAGATGTATAAAGATTTGGATCTGATCAAGATTGAGGGTGAATTGAAAGTGGATGATGGGTTTGAACCCACCTCGGAGAACCCTACAGAACAGACAACGCTGTTTAGAGAGAGGTTTGCTGTATAGAAACTACTACTTGCCAACCAAATAGATAGTCTTATGGGTGCTACAGGCTATACGGAAGTCCGTAATGCGCGAGGGCCCTCCAACTGTCCGGGGGGGGGGGGTGGGTAAGGAGAGGAATCTCTGTTGATCGAGAGGGTGTTGTGAACGGTATAAGCTGATATATTGTTCCTGTGTACATCTCGTGTTCTCTATAAATGATTCAAGTATATAGCACACACTTTAAGAACATACGCTAGCACCACCTTAACTGAACTATTACCACTGGTTACCCCAGATCTATGTGTATGGTCGTTGAGCCCTACCCTGGTGTTCGGGTGCACAACTCTGTTTCGTAATTCTCGTGCTCTGATTGGCCCGCGCGCGCCCAGACCGAAATGGGCCGCCCCGGGCCCAGCGTTGTTTTTATGGATGACCGAGATGGCTTCCGAACTGTGTACTAACCACCTTTTTGGTGATGAAGTTTTAGCCCTTGAAGATCGTTTCTCTTTTCACCCATTACAACAGACCAGAAAAGGAAGACCACAACAATGCTCTCCCTCCGTCAATCTGCTCTCAGTGCAGTGCGCTCCTCTAGAGCCCAGCTCTCTGCCAGAGCGGGCTTCTCTTCTTCTGCTGTCGCCAGACTCGCCCACGCTGTCAATGATGACATCGCTGGTGAGAACGCTGCCCGCGGTGTTGCTGACAACTACCACATCATTGACCACGAATATGACTGTCTCGTCATCGGTGCTGGTGGTGCTGGTTTGCGTGCCGCCTTTGGTCTGGCCAACGCTGGTTACAAGACTGCTTGTATCTCCAAGTTGTTCCCAACTAGATCCCATACTGTTGCTGCTCAAGGTGGTATCAACGCTGCGTTGGGTAACATGCACAAGGATGACTGGCACTGGCATATGTACGATACTGTCAAGGGTTCCGATTGGTTAGGTGACCAAGATGCTATTCACTACATGACTAGAGAGGCTCCAGAATCTATCATTGAATTGGAGCACTACGGTGTCCCATTCTCGAGAACTGAGGAAGGTAGAATCTACCAAAGAGCTTTTGGTGGTCAATCTAAGGAGTACGGTAAAGGTGGTCAAGCTTACAGAACCTGTGCCGTCGCCGACAGAACTGGTCACGCTCTTTTGCACTCTCTTTACGGTCAAGCTTTGAGACACAACACTCATTTCTTCATCGAGTTCTTCGCATTGGACTTGTTGATGGATAACGGTGAGTGTGTTGGTGTCATGGCTTACAATCAAGAGGATGGTACCTTGCACAGATTCAGAGCTCACAAGACTGTTATCGCCACTGGTGGTTACGGCCGTGCTTACTTCTCTTGTACTTCTGCTCACACCTGTACCGGTGACGGTTACGCAATGGTGGCGCGTGCTGGTTTGCCATTACAAGACTTGGAATTTATCCAATTCCACCCATCTGGTATCTACGGTTCCGGTTGTTTAATTACTGAAGGTGCCCGTGGTGAAGGTGGTTACTTGATCAACTCTGAAGGTGAACGTTTCATGGAACGTTATGCTCCACACGCTAAGGACTTGGCTTCTAGAGATGTTGTCTCTAGAGCTATCACTATGGAGATTAGAGCTGGTCGCGGTGTTGGTCCAGAGAAGGATCACATGCACTTGCAATTGTCCCATATCCCAGCTGAAGTTCTGAAGGAGCGTTTGCCAGGTATCTCTGAAACCGCTGCTATTTTTGCTGGTGTCGATGTCACCAAGGAGCCAATCCCAATTTTGCCAACTGTCCATTACAACATGGGTGGTATCCCAACGAAGTGGAACGGTGAAGTTTTGACTGTCGATGAGGAGGGTAATGACAAGGTTGTTCCAGGTTTGATGGCTTGTGGTGAAGCAGCTTGTGTCTCTGTCCACGGTGCTAACAGATTGGGTGCCAACTCCCTTTTGGATTTGGTTGTGTTTGGTCGTGCCGTTGCCTTGACCATTGCTGATACTTTGCAACCAGGTTTGCCACACAAGCAGTTGCCAGCTGATTTGGGTAAGGAGACCATTGCTAACTTGGACAAGGTTAGAAACGCTAGCGGTCCAAGACCAACCGCTGAGATCCGTCTTGCTATGCAAAAGACCATGCAACGTGATGTCTCTGTCTTCAGAACCCAAGAGTCTCTTGAGGATGGTGTTAAGGGTATTAATGCTGTTGATAAGACCTTCCCAGAGGTTGGTACCTCTGACCGTTCTATGATCTGGAACTCCGACTTGGTTGAGACTTTGGAATTGCAAAACTTGTTGACCTGTGCAGTGCAGACTGCAGAGTCCGCTGTTGTCAGAACTGAATCTCGTGGTGCCCACGCAAGAGAGGATTATCCAACCAGAGATGATGAGAACTGGATGAAGCACTCTCTTTCATGGCAAAAGGATAACGGTGATAAAACCACATTGGCTTACAGACCAGTTATCAGCCACACCTTGGATGAGAACGAGTGTAAGTCTGTTCCACCAGCCATCAGATCTTATTAAGGTCTTATTTGCATTGATGATCCGTTGTATGATAAAGGGAGAAGGGGGGTTTATGCCATTTGAAATGACATCTTTTATATTTATACCATCTTCCGTAATCTTGTCTTGTTGATATTTATATTCCTACCAAAAGAACACACTTTGTTGATAATAGAGTAGTATCGTTATATTCGTGAAGATGAAGAGAAAGGACTCATTCATAATTTGAAATCGGCTTCAATCACGGCCTTGTATGCCGTTCCAACTTTAGCATGGACATCTGTTGCTTGCATTGCTCTACCAACGTCCTGGAATGCCAATCTTGCAGCATATCTAGTGACAACACTACCACCGAAGCATGCCAACAGAGGAATCTCATCACTGCTAATATCATCCTCATGTGACCATAGTCCTTCGTTATAGGCTTTACCCCAGGCTAAGAGTGTGGCGATTGTCCCAGTGAGTGTATCACCTTGTCCACCAGCACGACGATTAGAACCTTGGATGGATGAACTGATCAAAGAATCACCATTGGCAATGAGGTCTGCACGACCTTTACGCATAATTGTCACACCCAACGCCTTTGCCAGAAGTTTGGTCTCTTCTTCAGGGTCGTCATGCTGCACAGAAACTGCATCTGCGAGTCTCTTGAACTCCACAACATTTGGAGTAAGAATTGCACTGCTGTAGCCCTTGATGATCTCTGGTTTTTGAGAGATCAAGTATAAAGCATCGGCATCAAGAACGATTGGCGTGTTTTGGGTTTTCAAGTACTCGATGATCCTTTCCACTGTAGAGAGCATCAGCTCATCTCTCCCTAATCCAGGACCAAGAACGGCAACATGGACACGATCTAGAAGAGCTTTCACCTTAGGAAGGACCTTGGCATCAACCCAGTGAGTGGAATTCTCACCAGGTGGAACATTAGCGGACTCATATAGGTATGGATGGACCATCAGATTTGGAGAGTACGATTTGATAACCGTTGCAGCTTGTTTCTCACAGATAATGTGAGAGAGGTCAGCACCAAAGACAGCAGCAGCATGGGCAGAGAAGTATGGGGCACCCGTATAGCTTCACAATATATTAGTATTAATTAAATAGAAATCACGACGTAGCTCACTCTTCACAGCCCCCAATCACAACAATGCGTCCCGCTTAAAAATGTGTCAGTTCATGTTATTGTAACGGAATTGAACAGTACTCACCTTGTCCTTTATGGAAGCTTGGAGAAAGAGGAGGCACCAGCTTACGGACGAGCTGGATCAGCTCATTGGCGGATTTGCCTTTCGATTGGTTCATGATTTGACCGAATTGAAGCATAAATCACCTCAATCAGCCCAATAAGATCATGTGTTTAAAAGATGTTTCCCCAAACTGTGGCAGCTCGAGCTCGCGAATTCCTCCGCGGCCCGAAGAGTCTCCCGTAACGTAGAAATTTGTCAGTGTTATTAATCCCTCTTTCCCACAACATACTCAGGACGACTCTAACATCCTATAGAAGTACACTGACAAGATGTCTTTCATCACCAGATTATCCCAACACAAGAATGTCGTTCTCCCAATTGCCATTGGCTCTGCCGCCATCGCTGCCACTTTGGCATTCTCCACCTACAAGCCATTGAGTAATGAGGCTTCCGTTGCTTTCAAGGGAGACGATCAATGGATCGACTTGAAGGTAAGTAATCTATGAACAAAGTCCGATTCAACGACAAAAAACTCCATGATGCTACTGCTCAACTACAGACATTAACATTCTCTTCTAGCTGTTGAAGTTCGAGGATCTCTCCTCCGACACCAGAAAGTTCACCTTTGCTCTTCCATCTGAGGATGCTAAGTCTGGTTTGATCACTGCTTCCCTTCTCCTAGCTAAGTACGTCACTGCCAAGGGTAACAACGTTGTTAGACCATACACTCCAGTCTCTGACCCAGAACAAACTGGTACTATTGACTTTGTCATCAAGAAGTACCCAACTGGTAAGTTTGGAAACCACATCTTTGGTTTGAAGGAGAACGACACTGTCTCCTTCAAGGGGCCAATCATTAAATGGAAATGGACTCCAAACCAATTCGAGAACGTCACTTTGATCGGCGGAGGCTCCGGTATTACCCCGTTGTACCAGCTCTTGCATCAAATCACCAAGGACCCACAAGAGAAGACCAAGGTCCAATTGGTTTACGGTTCTAAGACCGAAGGTGATGTCTTGCTGAAGAAGGAGATTGATGAGATAGCTGCAAAGTTTCCCAACCGTGTTAAAGTCACCTATTTCCTTGACGAGGCCTCCTCCAACTTCAAGGCTGAGACTGGTTACATCACCGCTGACTGGTTGAAGAAAAACATTGCTAACCCAGATTCCTCTCACCATGTTTTTGTTTGTGGTCCACCACCTCTTTACAACGCCGTCTCTGGTAACAAGGTTTCCCCAACTGATCAAGGTGAGTTGACCGGTGCCTTGAAGGAATTGGGTTTCACCAAGGACAACGTCTTTAAGTTCTAGATGACTTAGATTAGATATAAACTAGTTCCCGAGATATGAAATAAAGGCACTACAAAAAGCCTTCTAAATTAGAAAAGAAGTACGTATTATCGATTCTATGAAATTTGAATATTCATCTTCTGTAGACATTCAATGTGTAATGTTGAGGCTGTGAACACTTACAGGAGTTGAGAATCATTTATTTTTTCTACGCCAAAAGCCTAATCAGGTAATTCCAACGATAGGCCCGCATGACAGACATCATCCTCCATCACGACTGCACTATGACTATAAAAATAGGGTATTGTGAGGTTGGCAAGCCTCAATCTTCATCAGTGCTGGATACCCGTATTTTGAAATGAAATGGTCCTTCGTGGAAGTGTAAAATATGAGAGATTTAATTTTTAACAACATTCTCCAAAGGGCAGATGTAGCTCATCGTTGGGCTACATTCACTGCGGCGGTGGGCCGTTGTCATGGGTTTAGCCCTCGGATTCTTTCTTCTCTGTGGATTGGTCTATGGGGTCACTTCCGTAATAAATATATTGCATCTGTACCAACACAAGACTGCTGGTAAAGGAGACTGGGAACATGATCAAGAATTTCTACCACATTGCTAGGAATCTTCAAGGAATATGAGCCTTGAAGAACTCGGAGAACCAGGACTTCAGAACACCCACCTGTATTTGTAGCATGGTAACTGAGAAAAAGCAGGGGGCTCAGATACAAGGATACAGTATGTGGTATTGCTGACTGAGCATAGATATTAGAAACTACTCTGATCATCTTAACAAACGCAATCGCACAGCCGGACTTGTGACACAAGAGATTACAGAAAGAAGTAAAGAAGAAACCGAACTATTAAGCTCGTGAAGAGATGTAAATATGATATATTCAGGTTTGGATTATGGATCATGAGTTTCCTGGGAGTTTTTCTAGGATGCATATGCGCTCTCTATGGGGGGGATCATTCTCTGAGAACATAAGTAAAGAGTACTTTACTCTTTACTTCTTCCTCTATCTCTAGTAACACAATAGGACTAAAGAAATGATTATTCCATTTTGGGTTATCGAGCTAGTCTATAAATCTTCAACCTTCGAGAGCTCAAAGGCAACGAAATTGGATTGTCGTTCAACAAGCCCCTCACAAGCAAGAACAATAATCTTTATTCTTATCATAATTCTCATCTTTAGTCTAATTCTGTGGGGCTATGATGGAGGTAATAGGAAAATTGCAGCTATGGCTGGGCGTCCTCATCAGTCATTGAGGATACCTATCCATGTTCCTCGGGCTGATTCTTCCCAAGGTAGAGGTCAAGAGAATAGAGAAAGGGACATCCAGCTTGACCAAATACAGTCAGAAGAGATTAGCTGTATCGACTCGATTTGCACTCGAGCTGGCGAGTTGCCACAGTTCAATTCGGATATGAGCAAAGCTAGGAATAAGTGAAGGCTTGTACGTTCCTAATACTTCCCCCCTCCTTCTTGCTCACACAAAATACACATTTTATACGATTCCAAGGCGTAAAAGTCTAAAGAGAGATAGATAGTCAGCCCTATCTGATTTGTCCTTTCTGAAAGTTCAAACTTCAGGCTCAAACCTGTCACCGATGTTATCTTGACAGACTCTGTATCAGGATCCGAGTGATTTGGCTCCACACTATACACAACCGCACAAAGGAAAATGCGACTTGGTTCACCATCCAATGGTATTATCACTGACCAGCAGAATTTCTGGAAGTTTTCTGCCGTGTAGGGTGATGAATCATCCCTCTAGGTTCTGAGCCGAAGTTCTGTTCGAGGGGTCCCGTATGTTAAAAGCATTAGGCTCTTGTCTCTTCAACCTTTATCTCACTGTGGAGAGCACTTAGGCTGCGCATAATAAGTTCAGGGATTTAGATTTCAATGCTGGAAGTGCCATTTGAGTTTTCTTTGTCTCATTTATATATAGGAAACATCACCCTTTAGGTTAGAGCCGCATTTTCATATTACCTGCCTGGTTACGCAAGTGCCCAACTGTTTACCTTTAAGACCCTGGACAGTGGATTAATCTTACTTTGGTCCATCCATTTCCGTTTCCATTGCTTCAGTCATCTTTCATATCTTTAAAATCAAAGCAGGATGTACTACACCAGTGACTAAGGAATGCCGTGTATGATGCATTGCCTGTATCAATAAAGTTCGAAATGACCTCACTCAGGCTACTGCTTACTGTAAGTTATCTTATCTTATGTAGTTGTTTGCATTCATTTCATCACTCTACTAGATAGCCCTAAATTACGCAAAGATGTGCAGCATGGGCCCTGGCGATCATCCGACTTCAGAAATCTTCATTTTGAAGACTGTATCAACGAAGCAAGAACCATTTTCTCTTCGAGCACCGCGTATGCTGACCCGCCATTATGTAGTCAGTACTGTTTCCATTTTGGTCACTGACCACTGGCCCTAGTCGTTAAAGGATTTTAATCAAGTTAATTACATAATATAAACCATTATATAAACTAATCCTGTTTATGAGTTTTCACGCTCTACCGCCGTTGTCATGAGTGGTATTTATTCGACAACAGTACTTCTTTCCTTCTTATACCCAGCAGATAATGAAAAGCTAGTACTGCTGAACAGTCCGTCAAATAAATCCACCTGCTTCTTCTCTTTTGATCTATCAAGAAACACCATCGCGATCAGATACGCACACGACGAGGCGCCTGTTGGCGGCAAGCAGGAATATGTTGATTAGTGCACAATGCACAATGCACTTCGAGTATAAAGCATAACAGTGCCCAACAACATGGTGTTTGCCTGAGGCTAAGAACTATCGTGGCATATGATGTCTGATTAAATAATAAAAAAAGAAGTCACGAGGGGGGGGAAATTAACGTGGTGTGAACTATCGATTTCATCCCCATATAGGTAGCAGTACTTGCTCAAATTAAGTACATCCAGTGGCACGGTTAGACCAGCACACATCAATGTCTTCACTGTTCAAGCTCCACATTTCACAACTATACTGGGAACCAGAGTATTGGTTCTCACATTGAACAGCGACTTAGCCCATATCGTCGACCCTGACCGAAGTGGCATTGGAACAGCTAAGACAACAAGAACCGCCGCGGATGTTCGTACATATGTTCCGGACCAGGAGCTGGATGTGACAACAGAGATATGGTATAATCCGACTGCAACACTGTGACAGACACAACTTTTGAGCGCACGTTGTGCTGCATACTTGATGCGATTAGACCATGTACGCTTGTCAAGTGTCAGAGCAGTATCTTCTTTGTTAACAGTATAGCGTTATAAATCTTAAGGGAACTGTCCATCTCAATGTTCATGTTGAGCTGGACTGTCTCTTACAAAGTCAAAATCCAATCCAACGTTGCATCACCATCTTCAGGTGCCCACTTGAGTGAGGTAGCTTGCTAGTAAGTAAACAAATCGTTGGAAAGACTGCCATTACTTCCATAGTTATTGGCGCGCTCGACCATCTCAAGAGTAGATTCGCTATCTGTGTGGATGGTTATATCCTGAGATAACGAATCAGGATCAGGGAAATCTGGGAGATACGTCTCATGTCCACTTTCATGGTGGCCATATTCAGTTCTGGGAGGAGCGCCTCTTGCGCCAAACTCGAAGAAATGAAAAATAGCAGGACCAAGATTCTTACCAAAGATACCATTCCTGTCGTTTTTGTTGTACTGTTGGAACCTTGGCAGGCAAGACTTGGAATTTTGAGTCTCCTGAACCTTCTCAAATAGATACTCTTTCAGCCACATAAGGCAGCAGGACTGATCAACTAAACACGATGGCTCCAAAATCGGATGGCGAATTCCAAGAACTGTTTCAGAGTACAACAAGTAAATAACACAACCTACATGCTACTTCATCAAATAGCTAGCATACCTACCGTCAAAACATTCTTCTGTAAATATTCCACCTAGCCCCGCCATACTCGCCCCCAAAACCCATAGCAAACATGCCTCAGGGCTTCATGAGATAGATACAATCTCCCAGCTCATACTAAAAGAGCTCAGCAGCATAGTTGTGGATTCTGTTTGTCTCATTGATTTCGGGAGCGACCTATTCGATAGGTCGCTAGGGTGAAAGTGGTCAACTTAGATCCGCAGCAAGTTCTACCTTCACGAAAGGGACACATTCCGGAGATGGGTGGAGACTGCAGTCTGGACGAGTAGAAGATCCAAGAGAGGTTTTGCTAATGCTCACCCTCTGCATTGTACAGCGGTGCGTGCCATCCACAATCAGGATTAGATTGACTAGATGTGACACCCTGTCAAGTTTCAACTTATGAGACAGCCGTGAAGGAGACAGGCCCGGCGTGCACAAGAATCATGATGAAGCTAGTAAGGGGACAGGATGATGCCAGAGCTCTCAAGAGTCAATAGGTATTTTACTGAGCATAAAGCGATCCACTTCGTCATTAAAAGTTTGTATAGCTCCACCATCGCTCCCTAACCATCTCCTTATGCGGATGTGAAGTCACACAATCAGCAAAAGGGGATGCGCAATTTCCAAGCATGTCCCATTTCCCACCACATTGAGATCACTTCAAAAGACAGAACAAAACTAAACAATGGCTGACAATGTCGAAACCCTCAGAACCCAGTTGGAGGAGCTTTCCCTCCTTGTGAAGAAGCAATCAGAGCTTTTGACAAAGACTGGACAGCAAGTGTTGACCCTGCAGGTTGAGAACACCAAGAACAAGGTGGCTTCCTTCAACCCAAAGAACGTTTCTCGTGCATCGTCTAAGAATCAACCAACTATTGATACCACTGACTTTGTCACCAATGAGGATCTTGTGCAACTCGTCGGTGAATTGCAAGGTCAATTGGATGTTTTGGAGGAGCGCAGCATCAGAAGACTGATCAACTCACAGAAGAAATCCGGCGAGATTCTGGCACCATTGCTTAACCATGACGGTGAGGAACCATCAGTGGAACTATTCCCAAGGGATTTGGATGCATTTGAGAAGCTCAACAATGAGGACTTGGTTCAGTTGGCCAGATTCTACGAATTACTCCCACCTACTGCCGAGGAGAGAGCCAAGTTTGACGAGTTCGTTGAAGGTACCAGCGAAACTCCAGATGTCGACGTTACAATTAAGGCCTCTGACTTCTCCAATGATGACCTCGTTGAAGCTTATGACAAGTTGTCCAGATTTTTGGGTTTGAAGTTCAGAAGAGGCGAAGATGCTTGGTAATAAGACACGCTTAATCTTAAAGACACACACTTATATAGCTACAGAGAATGAATAACATTGTATACTTCATGTAATGCGTTCATGGATTGTGATGCTGTCTGTTGAAAAATCTCCCAAATCTCTCATTGAACTTACTCACGCCCGCTTCACCATTGATAGCCAACTCTTTTAACCCTTTCTCTATATTGTCCTTCTTTAAAATGTTATCAAACCTTGGAGAACTTGGAGAATGTGGGGACTTCACCTTGGATGCTATCAATCCGGAAGCAGAAGACGTGCTTGATGGTGTAGAGTTGATGAAAAGTTTCGAAAGAACTGGAGATGAATCAACAAGGTTATCATGTGCTTTCATGTGTATCTTGAACAGATCAATATACTTGGTTTGCCTGTTTTTGTCCGTAATTCCCTTGAGTTCCAAGACCTTAATGAAATTAATAACAGATTTGTCACCAATTAAGTAAAAGTAGTTCGTAACAAGTCCCTCCTGTGGCGCATCCTGTGTTAGCAGTACTTTCAAGATAATTTCGAGCTTACCGGTTAATCTCTCAGCATGTTTCTGATACTGAGATGAGATAACATAATCTGGCCCAACAAGTTTTGGTAGCTTCAAGAAAGTTTCCTTCAATACACTGAGATCTAACAACATCTGCTCAGCAGCGATCACAGGAATTGGTTTGATTTTGACGATACTAGCCAGAAATTGATTCACAGTGGTCTCAACAACTTTATCACAGAAATTGCGCACATAGATCTCTCTGGAGAATTTCGGTAGTATGTTGGAACAATTCCTTATCAGTATATCCCTCAAGGTGGCAATGTAACGACTCTGATCACCAACATCTTCCATGTGTGCCCAATTTGTATTGGCCATCTCTCTCCATGCAAATTCACTCTCAGTTTCAATCTTGTGAACAAGGATATTCAATGACAAGCTAATTAATTTCAGGAATGAGTCTTTTGACTTTTCGAAACTGATTTTTTGCTTGTACTTCTCATCCACCAACTCTATAAGTCTTTCTTCTAATTGTCCTATGGTGGTATTACAATAGTCTGCTGTGTTGAGGACCAATGTGATATACTGCACTGCTTCATCATTTATCTGTGTTGTAGGCAAAGTTGGTTTTAAGATCCTGTTAGAATATTCCAATGACCATTTTTGAAAAAGTTTAGAGAGATCGTAAAGAGGAGAGCCCTTGGACAAGTTTGAGCACTGCGTGAGAAGATGTCTGTATGCTCTGAATAGGTCAGCAGATGATGGAATGACATTGGCATGCCCCTGAGAGGCATCTTCTGGTAATTTCGGTTGTGAAAGAAACTCCATGAATTTGGAACTCAGGAAACTGTTCTGATGATCGACCCAAAGCCCCAAGAATGGCTCAAATGCTTGAGAGATCTTATGTGTGAATTTTGAGTCCACTTTAATAGTGGTGGTGAAATCTGCGACTGATGAATTAATGGAATCATCTCCTTTGGATCTAAATCTGTTGTTCAAGAACTTCTCAAAGTCCAGCGTTTGCTGTAATGAGTTCAATAGCAGATCCACATTTGTATCTTTACCTGATCCTGCAAGAACTTGCTTGATACTGTCACGGGTATGTTCGCAGAATCTCTTTGATAGTTCTTCTTCCACCTTCCAAGATTCCGGGAGAAAGAGGTGGAACTGTTGTTCATGGCTCTTCAACACTCTCTTGAAGAAGATGAACCTCCGCGGTAAGTTTTCCAAGGAACCTGCTTCATCATTACTACCAAAAATTGTCTTAATTTCACGAAGTTCCTGATTACAGAACCAGTTCAACAGCTTATCATGGTACTCTTGACCCAATGTATCCAGTATCTCACAAGCACTGCGTAATTCTATTTCCGGGATTGGATCCTTATTTGTAATGGTGAGATCAAAATCCTTGAAGATCTGGTCTGCGAGCATAAGCTTCAGTTGATTCACCTTCCGCGTTAGTTCTGCTATACTGTCAATGCTCTTATAGCTCTTGAAATGATCAACTAATTCTCCCACTGCCCCCAGGAGCGGGAGGGCTTCCGAGTATCTCTTCTCTTCCACTAAGGAACCCAAGTGCTCATCAGCGATGATCATCATCTGTAATCTCTTAAGGACAGTCATGCTCAGCACCAAGTTCTTTTTAGCGTCATCCAATTTCTTTATACCAGAAGTCATCTCAGTGATGACCCTCTGTGTGTTGTTAGACAGTCCCTTATTCTCCTCCACCTCTGCAATCATCCTCTCCAAAGTCTGTCGAGTGTCCTGTGCACTGAATTGAGAATCTGACTGTAAATATACCTCGTATTCCTGGCAGTTCTGTGCAATCTCGTTATCGAGGTGCAGTTTATACCCATTCGTGTAGTTGATTTTTTGTCCCAAAGACAGTAGAGATGATGGATCAGAGAGAAGCCGCTGAAGGTCTCCCTGCGGATCATAGTCACTATACGCCATCCTGTGTGACATTGCCCTCTGTGTCAAAACGTTGCCGCCTTGCTATTACCAGCTTGAGCGGTTAATCCGTTATTATTCCTCTGTTGAGATTCAAATCCCCCCACAGAACGCTAGGTGCAGGGATGTTTTCTCCCTCGGAAGTGACGCGCTTAAGGTCCCCTCGGATTTCGGTGAAAACGTCCACACCAAAAAGAATTGGAAGGCGAAGAGGCAACAACGAGAAGGAAGAAGAAGACTACGAGAACACCACTTGATCCAATGTCACTTCGTTTGCCACAGGCCCCTAACGCTGGGTTGTTCAAGCAAGGGTACCAGACTTATTCGAATGCCGATGGTGCTGTCCAGAAGAACATAGAGGCATGCAGAGAGATTTCCAAGATGGTTTTGAGCTCTATTGGCCCATGCGGTAGAAACAAGATCGTTGTGAACCATTTGCAGAAAGTATTCATCACCAATGATGCTGCCACTATGCTTCGTGAGTTGGATGTTGTCCATCCAGCCGTCAAGCTCCTCGTAATGGCTTCAGAACAACAAGAGATGGAGATGGGTGATGGCACCAATTTCGTGTTGGTCCTCGCTGGTGAATTTTTGAACGTTTCGGAGAAGTTGCTGACTTTGGGATTGAAGCCAACTGAGATCATCCAAGGCTATCAATTGGCTAGCAAGTTTGCGCTGGAGACCTTGGAAGAGTTATCTGTCAGCACTGGTGATATTCTTTCGATCCCAGAATTGAAAAAAGTTATAAAACCAGTCATTTCATCTAAACAATACGGCTCTGAGGATTTCTTATCCAACTTGGTTGCAGAAGCTGTTCTGAACGTGATGCCAAAGAACCCAAAGGCTTTCAACGTGGATAGCGTCAGAGTTGTTAAAATCATGGGTAGTTCTCTCCATAACAGTCAAGTCATCAAAGGTATGGTATTCCCAAGAGAACCAGAAGGCCATATTAAGAATTTGAAGGAAAAAAGTAAAGTTGTTGTTTTCACTTGTCCATTGGATATCTCACAGACAGAGACTAAAGGAACTGTACTTTTACACAATGCTAAGGAGATGTTGGACTTCTCAAAGGGTGAAGAGGCCCAGGTTGATCAGTTTATCAAAGAGATTGTCGACTCTGGTGTGAAAGTCGTCATTGCTGGATCTGGTGTTGGTGAATTAGCCCAACACTATCTTGATCGTTACGGAATCCTAACTCTTAAGGTTCCTTCTAAATTCGACTTGAGAAGAGTGTGTAGAGTCTGTGGCGCCACCCCATTGCCACGTCTCGGTGCTCCAACCCCAGAGGAGATGGGCTCCATCGATATCATTGAGACTAAGGAGATTGGTGGTGACAGAGTCACCATTTTTAGACAGGAGAATGAGACAACAAGAACTTCAACCATCGTGATCAGAGGTGCTACAAAGAACAATTTGGATGACATAGAGAGAGCTATTGATGACGGTGTTTCTGCTATTAAGGGTTTGACCAAGGATAACAGACTCTTACCAGGCGCAGGTGCCGTTGAAGCTGAGCTTGTTCACAGAATAACTCAATATGGTGAAAAGACACCAGGTCTTTTGCAATTGGCAATCAAGCAATACGCTAACGCTTTTGAAGTCATACCTAGAGTACTTACAGAGACTGCTGGTTTGGATTCGTCTGAAGTTCTTCCAAGACTATATGCTAAGCACAGCACTCCAGAGGGTCTTTCATATGGTGTTGATATCGATGGTGAGTCTTCGAATGGTGTCAAAGATATTCATGGTGAAGGTATCTACGATTTATTGGCAGCTAAGAAGTTTGCTATCGCAGCGGCTACTGAAGCTGCAAACACCGTGTTGTCCGTGGACCAGATCATTATGGCCAAAAGAGCAGGTGGTCCACAAGTGCCACAACAACCAAGACCAGGTAACTGGGATCAAGAGGACTAAATAAAGAGGTTTATAATTTCTATTGTCATCTTTCTTTACCGTCATTCGGATTGTACAACCATCCAATAAAACTTTGTGGGCCAGAGAAGTTTTCTATGTTTGGAACAGTATACTCCAATACGACTCTCATTTGAAATCCTTACGACCGGACAAGCTTATATGACCGAGCAACTCCTTAAGATTTAAGATCTATTCACAAGAATATACACAGATCATGATTTTCTATATCGTTCGAGTCTTAAAAACACAACGAGATGATATCATCATTACCATAAGCTGTAGTCGTCGCCTGAGCCTAGTGCTGAAGCTCGACGTAAAGATCTTCAACAATTCGATAAGGCCACGAACACCCTTTCTTGCTTTCTTCAACTGGATAGAATCATTATCAAATTATTTGGGTTTCTGGGCAAAATGAAGAGTCACTCAGCTCGTATAAAGTAAGAACTTGGTACTCTTTCTTCTGGATCTCTGCACACATACATGAGTTATAGATTAGACTCATTGACCAAAAAAGTGCTGCTTCAAACAAGACTGACGCCGAGAAACATGAAGCACACGAGCAATCTTAAGAGCTAGACAGTTTGCGATGTAAGAGTAAGAGCTCAAGTTGACTCAAGGGCCTAGGGCCTACTATGAGATTGTCATCGTATCAAAAAACAGTTTCAAAAGAAGGTAGCTCACATTGAGAGGACAAATCCAAAAGAAGAGTACCGAGTGGTGATGGTTCCGTAACTCGTGGAAAATCACCCAGTTCTAACCGACCAACTAATAGTTTGAAACTGATCTTTGCCAACGTCAATAGCATTCCGAAGAAGTCATACCACTGCTATCTCTGTTTATCTACTCAGATGGGGATAATGTATATTTATGGTATAATGTCCATGACAGAGACTGTTTGATAGTTAATAGATTATAGTGTAAAGTCTAAATTTTCCGCATCATTTGTGCGCAGACTCCTTGCTTTCGTATTTCACAGTTCTCTAGTTGCTTGTACTTCCCCTGGTACAGGGAGATAGAAATACGATCCCTGTAACAATATCTGAGTGCTGTAAATAGATTCAATACTATTGTGCTAAGATGGCCATCAATATTTGCTCTCTCGTTGGTATTTTCAATGGCGGACGAAGCCATATTGCAAACAGCTTCTTTGATGTTTCAAACTGACACAAAGCATCCTGGGAGCTGTCTAGTCTTCTAAACGGTATTTTTTAAGTGCTCGAGTGTCAATCCAGAAAGAATCAGACCAAAGGGCTAGCGGTTTCTGTAAAAAAACACATTCTCTAAGGCATATGAGTAACCCTATTAACCGGTTACCCTGTTTGACAGTAAACGTGACATAATATGTACAATCAGCTAGAAGAGTCTAATAAATTTCCTAATCTAACCTTACACCGAGAAATGTATATATCTCATTTCCTTACCGTTCTGGAACTTGATAATTGAGGTAGAACAAACATAGCAAGATTGGAATCATCGACGAAATAGTGTATCATAGCTCCAGCGCGTTGTCCGTATGGTACTGATAGACCGAAGCATAAATTCTTTCATCCGAGTTTGGGAATTCTATTGCAGAAGTTCTCAGTCGATTGCTTCATAGGCTGAAGCATGAGAAAAATAAGAAACTCTTCTGTTCCATATAATTTATGGTAATCACGCCATCACTCAAACTGAATATTGGCCCTTGCTGTACTAATACAGCACTATCCAGCGGTGTAGAATTATCTGCCCTCATTGGCAAGTTCCTCGAAGAGTGACATATGGTGATTCTACATGAGGTTGTAGTTCTGTCCTGCCTGTTACCACAGGACAGTTTCTGCTGTTCAGGAGCAATATTCGCTCTAGTTTGCGCTCTTGAGTTAGACAGCTGAGAGCGACACGTGCGGTGAATTCTTAACAAGTAAAGTTCAAGTCTTTAATCTCAATTGGGGAGTTAAGTTTTGATGTGAGAATTATGTTACAAAGACCTACGCAAGTCTTGCAGATCAGAGAAACTCATTGTTCTTTCCAGGCCGAAATTTCAAGCCCTGAAATCACTATGCAATCTATTATCTCACATGGACACTAGAGCCCAGCTACAGTCTACAGAATGCAAAATCCAGATGTTGTTGTTTATGAATATATTATGAGGGCGGAACAACATTGGTCCTTTCAGCGAAGAGTTTTGATGTAAAAGTATATAATCGTGTGTCCTTTACCAGCTCATCGGGCTCTTGAACAAAATTTTTCTTTGACACTTTCAGACGATGGGAAATATAAACACACAACTCTTTAAGATTCAGCATGGGTAAAATCAGAGGAAGAAGAGCTCAGAAAGAGGAAGAGAAAAGAGAAAGGCACATCGAGCAAGATCTTAAAATCTACAATGAAGTTCCACAGTCTGAACAGGAGGAAGCCAATCCTCCAAACACTTTCTTTGGTTTAGTGGACTCTACAGAATTGGACTATTTCAAACAAGCAGAAGCCACTTTGAATGCCAATGCATTTGAATCAGATGAAGATAAGGCTGGGTTTGTTGCCAGTGTGTTGGAAGAAAGTAGAGGAAAAGAGTTGAAGCTTGTTACTAACCAGATCTGCTCTAAATTGATGGAAAGATTAATCTTGAACGCTTCAGATGAACAACTCAAACAGGTCTTCAAATCATTTGATGGTCACTTTGTGTCGTTGATCCATCATAAGTATTCATCGCACTGTGTTGAAACCCTCTTAGTGCGAACTGCTGCTCTTATTGAGAAGGAATTGCTGAACCCATTCCCACAGACAGATTTGGGCGAGGAATTCGTTTCCATGGAGAACCTGTTCTTGTTCTTCCTGAATGAAGTTAGACCATACCTAAAAGAGATGATCGTACAGCAATATGCTTCCCACACTTTACGTCTGATCATTTTGATTCTTGCTGGTAGAGAATTACCATCAACTACCATGTCTAACTCAACTTTGCGCTCCAAAAAGAGCAAAATTGCTAGAAAGATGATCGAAATCGGTGATAACGAAGATTTCAACAGAGCTTTCCAAATACCGTCTGCATTCAAGAATGAACTGAAACAGTTGCTCGATGTATTGAAGTCTAAGATTGATACCAAAGCAGCCCGAGAATACGCGATTCACAAGATTGCATCTCCAGTTCTGCAGTTATTAATTCAAGTGGAAGGTATTGTCGATAGGGACAGACCATTCTGGCATTTGGTATTTCTTAAGGACAGCGAAGAGAAAGACTCCAAAGAGGAAGGTTTCGTCGAGTATTTATTGTCTGATCCAGTTGGATCCCATTTCTTCGAAAACACAATCAAAGATCAAAGGGTGAAATATGTCGAGAGATTGTACAAGTTCTATATGTCACAAAGGGTGCTAAAGTTAGCTAAGAGAGATACCACTGGGAGCTACGTGATTCAAACTCTATTGAAGAGACTGAAACAAAACGAAGTCAGAGAGATGCTTGATCAATTGATTCCAGAGATGAGTATCTTGATGAGCTCCAACTTGGAGATGGGTAAATCCATCATTGACGCTTCTGCTCTACATCATCATTATAAGAGAGCAGAGATCATAGAGGAGTTGGCAAAAAAGTACACACCAAAGGACAACGAGAGTGATATATTGGAATCAGTGCTCCAGCTCAGTTGCTCCACCTTAGGTAACACTCGTGACGACTGGCCAACTGCTGAGGAGAGAAGAAGATCTCTTTTCCTCGAAAAGCTTATCGAATTTGATCCAAAGTTCTTAAACTTGACCGTCGAAAATCTCTTATCATTGCCAAAGGAAAGGCTGATTCAAATGTGTTTCCATGGCGTCTTTTCGCATGTCGTTCAGAATGTCTTGAAGCCAGAACTTGATATCGTGAAGAGGCGTCGTCTTTTGAACCAATTCCAAGGTGAGATTGTCAGCTTGTCTTGCAATGCCTATGGTTCTCACATTGTCGATATGCTTTGGTCATTTACCCTCAAGTTGAATATGTACAAAGAAAGAATTGCTAAAGAGCTTGTGGATCAGAAGGAGAAGGTCAAGGAGAGTATCTATGGAAGACTCGTGTGGAAGAACTGGAAGATGGAGCTCTACATGAGAAAGAGACACGACTGGAATTTTGCCATCAAGGAGGAAGAGTTCCAAAAGTTCCCTCCAAAGCAGCTAGAGGAGAAGAAGAACGATGATGGCAAGAAAAGAAAACACGATGAGGACTCCCAAACTCAAAAGAAGCAGAAATTGAGGGGCCGTGCTCGTAAATAGAAAAATAAACTCTTAGATTCTGACTGACGATGACAAAATAAGAAGTTCCTCCATAAGGAAATTGTAGCATTCATGGCTTAATTCACATCTATGTCCACCGAGGGATCTTACATAAGAAAATGGTGAATTATAGTAAGAACTGAGTCAGCAGCTGGTGATTATATATTTGGTCAGGTCACTTTACCAGACGTTCCGGTAGATTTTTGTACAGAGGAACTTAACATGGACTTACACAAGTCGTTGTTTCAGAAAAAGTTTGGATCATTGGGCCCTGCCAAGCTTCAGATGTCCATTGAAGAGGCGAAAGATGGTGATTCCTTAACACCTCTACAGAATGTGACAAACAAGAGAGGACACCTGAAGTCTGAAATCGAGATACGCAGTTGGAGAGACTTCTTCGAGAAAGAACTATTTCTGTTAAGGGACGAATCAAAGTTTAGGGTATACCTGACTGAGGCCAGGAGTGATGATGTTCCCTTGTTTGTGTTGCACCACGGTGCCGGATCCTCAGCTCTATCATTTGCTGTCATGGCAAAGGAACTACAGCGTGTGTTTACGAAAGACGCAGAAGAGGGAAATGGGTGCGGTGTCATTGCATTCGACGCTAGAGGACACGGTGCTACAGAAGTGGTAGAAGACTCAGAAGACTTCTCAATGGATAAGTTTGTGGGAGATCAAATTTTTGTGGTACAGGAAATACTCAGGGAGCTCAAATGGAGAGAAAGAAGAAACCCAATATTCCTTGTGGGTCACTCTTTGGGCGGATCCATACTCACGAACTCTTGCGATAAACTCGCTGCTTCAGGAATTGATATCAATGGGCTCATACTACTGGATATTGTGGAAGAGACAGCGATGAGATCACTGCAGAATATGCAGATCTTTCTTTCAAAACTACCCAAATCATTCCCCTCATTACAGAGAGCCATTGACTGGAGCGTTGAGGTTGGGTCACCAAGAAGTAGGTCTTCGGCAGCGATATCTGTCCCAGCATTGCTAAAGAGATCCAGCCAAGGGGACTATGTTTGGGTGATGGATTTGAATAAGACTTCGCCTTTCTGGGAAGGTTGGTTCAAAGGTCTATCAAAGAGATTTATTGAGGCCAAACCAGCAAAGATGCTCATATTGGCAGGGACAGAGTCATTAGATAAGGATCTAATGATTGGCCAAATGCAAGGGAAATATCAGCTGGTTGTATTTCAAGACTCTGGCCATTTTATTCAAGAGGATGTACCATCTAGGACGGCATTGACAATATTAGATTTTTGGAAAAGAAATAATCGGAGGAAAGCAACGATAACGAGCAACTGGGGGTCTACAAAGTAGGCAAGAATAAACGTCATAGCTATTTCAATCTACTGTAAGTTGCTCCAAGTTGTCAGTATTACCCCTTTCGGCTTGTTCCACAATTTCGTCAATCTTTTTAGAAGCCCAAGTGAATCTTGGGTTGATCAGAAATGGTCTCAGGTCGAATCTATTGTCATCTGGAGAGTACTGTTCAGCGTGATAAGCTGGGGTCATCACAGTCATCTTGTGACGGTTGATAGAATAAAAGAAGAAGAATTTCTTGACTTTCTCTGCCACTTGGCGTGGTGTCAATACTGGGGTCCATTCATGATAGAGCTTTAAGAACATGGAGTACGGACCACACTTTTGAACTTTTCTCAGACGACCAAAAATGGAAAGTTCTTCATAAGTCATTCCCATGTCGACTTCATCGGACTGGACATAGTTTTCAGTGATCGGCTCCAATTCCGCAGTTGGCGTAGCATCCAAGAATTTCTTCAAGACGGGCAGATCAAACTCAGATTCAGCATACGCTATAAACTTTTTCAGGTCCGTTTTAGAGATACCACCAATTGGATTGATGTCGGCAGAGGAACAATCATACTTGGTCAAGTATCCTCTGAGACATTCATCAACGTTTGCACTACCTAAAACTAATAGACCACCAGCTGGTCGTCCACGGACCCATGGAAGAAGTTGTGCAAAGAGGTAAGCCAGAACCATACGGAGTCTAGCTTGGATGTTTTGCAAGGCCAAGTTTTCAGTCTGTGTACCGCCAAAGATCTTAAAGATTGGTTTCTTACCAGTGGCAACTTCGAAGACGGAGACGACAGAGGAGACCAATGTATCCATATTTAGATCAATGTGATAAGAGCCAATCTTTTCACTAAGTTCCTTAGCTCTTGATCTCGTTTCAACAGATGAGTTTTCGGTACCCATGTAACAAGTGTGGAATATCTTTGAAGCGAATTCCACAGGATCAGCTGGTTTCCAATCTTCATCTGTGACATTAGCAACTCTTTTTGCATCCTTGATCACCTCTTCATTACCTTCCTCTGCCGCTTGAGCAACCAATCTACACATTGAATGAACAATTGTGGCAGTTGCGCAAGAATCAATACCACCGGATAATGGTAAGAAGAAACCAGCTCCATTACAACGTCTGACGTAGTCCCAGAGCCAACATGCAGGTCCGAGCGCTATTTCTTCCTCTGGGATATGATATCTGATCTTTTTTGGCTTTGTTGGGACGACCAATGGGTTGAATGTGATTGAAGATGGAGAAAGTTCAATTGGGACATGAACACGTTGATAAACCCCAGTAGTCGTGGACTGCAGACCTTGAGAGATTTGGGATCTATAAGCTCTAACATCTTCCAAGTCGATGGTGGCAGAGATGACTTCAACATCATTCAAAGAGAATTGTGAGCCCTGGGCCACAACTTCACCGTTGACGACGATCAAGGCACAACCATCGTAGTACAACCTGTCACCATCACATCCCCTTTGGTTGGAGTACAGATAGATACCACCGCATTTTGTGGTAGCTTCAGTAATCAAGCTCATTCTTGTGTTTAACTTTCTCAATTCGTGATGGGAACCAGATGAGTTTGTAAAGATCTCGACACCATCCAATGACATGCCAATATGAGGAGAATCCGGTGTAAATAGTTCTTCACAAGTCTCAGCACCAATCACAGTGTCCAATGTTGAGATGACAGCGTCACCAAAGTCGACACTAACTTGTCCCGTCAATTTCTGGATCATCCTTGGAAGGACATACTTCTCAACGTATCTCGGTCTCTGCCATGGTGTGAAATATCTCATCTCCCTGTAGTTGCCATCATTAGCTAACCATAGCTTAGGTCTAATTAACAGGATCTTACCGTCATATGATAGGATGCGACAGTTGTATTTGACGTTCTTGTGCACGATTGGAATACCTACATCGAGAAGAATGCCGTGTGTGTCCTTGTTACCCAATAACGAGGCATACATCTCCCACGAGTGAAGATACGTATCTGTCTCGAGGAAATGATCCAAGCAGCCATAGCCAGGGATCTCTAATTCGGGTCCTACCCTAAGAGATGCTCCCTTTTTCTTAGCATCCAAGATGGACTGGAGGATACGGTCTCTGTTGCCCTCAAAGTCCAATGCCCATTGGTTCAAGTTGCAGGTAGCAACGGTGATAAGATGTCCCATACTGTCTGATATAACTTGTTATACAGAGCCAATGACAGCAGCAAAGCCCTTCCAACAGCTGAAAGAGAAATGCTCTTATAAGTTCAGTCAGCGATAAACTCCGGCCGGGTAATCAGGGGCATGGCCGGCCGCCTGACTCTCTGGCTCATCGTCTAAAACAGTTTGGCTCGATTTGGCCGAACAGGGTTGGCAAGAAGCTGGAAAGGGTTATAGAGCATGTCCAGGAAGTCCACAATCGTTATCAAGCTTGGTACCTCGTCGCTGGTGGATGAGGTCACTAAGGAGCCCCGCCTGGCCACGATGTCACTCATAGTTGAGACCGTTGTGAAGCTTCGCAGAGCAGGTCATCGCGTGGTGATAGTGTCCTCGGGTGGTATCGCCGTTGGGTTGAAGACGATGGGTCTGAATAAGCGTCCAAAAAAGCTCTCGCAGGTGCAAGCACTTGCAGCCATTGGACAGTCCAAACTCATTGGGAGATGGGATTCTCTGTTTGCGCAGTTGGGTCAAAGAATCGCACAGGTCTTGATTACTAGAAACGATATCGCTGACTGGACACAGTACAAGAACGCTCAGAACACGATGCAAGAGCTGTTGGATATGGGTGTGGTCCCAATCGTGAATGAGAATGATACCCTGAGTGTCGCTGAGATCAAGTTTGGTGATAATGACACATTAAGTGCGATCACTGCGGCTCTAATCAAAGCTGATTATTTGTTCTTGATGACTGATGTCGATTGTCTTTACACTTCCAACCCAAGAACAGATCCAAATGCCAAACCTGTACTTATTGTCGAGAACCTCAGTGAATTACGTGTTGATACAAGTTCTTCAGGAAGTAATGTCGGTACAGGTGGTATGACTACTAAATTGATCGCAGCTGACTTGGCTACAGAAGCTGGTACAACAATGATCATCATGAAATCTGACAGGCCAGAGAATCTTTGGAAGATTGTGGAATATATCTCAAGAAACGCAGATGATGGGCTTGAATCTCTATCAATTGAAGACCGCCAGGAACAGGAATTGAAGAAACTCCAAGAGAATCAAGTCCCATTACACACTCGATTCATTGGTGTGACACAACACATCAAGAACCGTGAGTTCTGGATGCTTCACGGGTTGCATTCTCAGGGCTCACTGATTATAGATCAAGGGGCCCACCAAGCACTTACTCGTACGAACAAGGCAGGCCTCTTGCCAGTTGGGATCATAGCAGTGGATGGCCATTTCCACGAGCATGAATGCGTAGCATTAAAAGTTGGACATCGTGCAGCAGATGGTTCATGGGATAAAAAGAAGCCTATAGAAGAAATTGGTAGGGCAAGAGTCAATTACAGTGCTGTTGATATCGAAAAGATTAAAGGTTGTCAAAGTCATGAAATTGAAGATATCTTGGGATACCATGATTCAGAGTACATTGCACATAGAGACAATTTGGCATTCCCACCAAGCGTATTAGAGAAGAGTCAATCATCGCTGAGTTTGTCATATTAATGTATTTCATTTCACAAATATGACCAGCTTATGGTCCTTAGCGAGAAAGAATGTCTTCAATTCAGGGAATTCAAAGACTGATGGTAATGGGAGTTCAAGATCTACAGCATGATACTCCGGATTTTGATTCTTCAGGATCAAAGTGTTCGTTGTTCTGTCTAGGTCCAATGTGTAGTCAAGGGAAGATGCGTTCTGAGATGCGATCTCTATGCGAAGTTTGTAGCCGTTAATATCAGTCTTCGACATTGATGTACTGTATTTGAGCTTTTCCTTAGGTGCTGTGGCATCCCGTTTCTTGATAATGGTTCTCTTTCGCTCCACTCTGTCCTTTATGGTCATTTCACTAATTTCTTGAATCAAAGGTTTGGTACTAGGCACAGGTTCATAGCCAACTCTTATATCCATTAGTTCATCATCTACTGCTCTCTTGATCGATAAGAAATCAGATGGTTCATCCTGGCTTTCGTTCTTGCCTTCCAACTCACTCTTAAGTAGTTTGATCTCCACTGGAGTGCCCTTACTCACCATCTTGGGCACACTAACTTGCCCCCTTCCAAGCATTAAATCACTTCTTACCTCGACACTCTCCATGCACCATTCCATCAAGATCTCTCTTAATTGTGGGTCTCTTTGGGCCCATTTCATGGCCTCGTCATTGATCACACAGTCATAGACATAAGACAATTGGCCCTTCTTGTCCTTGTCTTCCCTTTCTTCTGATGTCACAATAGGAATCTCCCATTGATTTTCCATTATGAGCTTGTATGTGGCAGGAGGGTCATATTTCTCGTGAGGCAGTGGAACTTCTGGCGATGTACACACATTGACGAATACTTTAGCATTGACTAGCCTGTGTTTCGGAGAAGAAGTGCCAGTTTGAAGCCTGGTTTTGATGACAAAGGATCCCACCGGCACGATTGTAACGAGATCTACCGAGGAGTTCATAGGTAGTCTGTGTAGTCCGTGGCTTCTGTTGATTATTATGTCACTGCGAAGAGTTTCCAATCTCGGAAGCTTTTTCCATGGGGTCAAAATCGAATTGAAAATGTGCCAGGAACATCAACAGAAATCAATTTGCTAGAAAAGGGAAAGGCACTTCAACGACCAGCAGAATACTATCATTACATATAGGAGAGTAACTATAGAAGCAAAAAGTTCATAACAAATGGCACGCAGGAACTCATCTTCGTCCCTGAACGGGTTCAGACAGCCCCTTGTTCAGGGACAAACGAGCTACTATGGCTCAATAAAGCCTTCAAGACGTCGACAAAGGCGCTCTCCACTGCTGTCAGCTCTTGAAGATGGTATAGATGACAATATAGATGACTTTGATGGGTATGATGCCTCGATCGAAACATCATGGGAAGAACCCAAAGTGGCGATGGCTACAGAGGTGAAAGAGATTGTAAACGCTTCTATCCCACTATCGGTCACATTCTTCTTTGAGTACCTTCTTGCTGTGAACTCTCTTTTCCTGATCGGCCATCTAGGCTCCACAGAGCTCGCATCGGCATCGCTGGCCGTGATGACTTTTAATATTACTGGTATGGCGATGTTTGAAGGGATGTCCACCTGCTTAGACACATTCTGTTCACAGGCATTTGGTGCCAAGAAGTTCCATAAAGTAGGAATGTATACACAAAGGTGTACAGCTATGATCATGACCCTCTCCCTACCAGTCATGCTTGGATGGTGGTATTCGGGATATCTACTCTCCTTCATCGTTCCGGAGAAGCAACTGCTTGAAATGACACAGCTGTATATGAGAATTCTCTGTACCGGTGCGCCAGGATTGATTATCTTCGAGACCACAAAGAGATACTTACAAGCTCAAAAGATCTTTCATGCATCAACTTACGTGCTATTTTTCTGTTTACCTTTGAACTTGTTATTGAACTACGCACTCATCAAACAAATCGGGTACATTGGCGCCCCAATCGCTATTTCTCTGACGTACTGGTGTATGGCACTACTACTACTACTCTACATTATATTTGTCGATGGCAAAGACTGCTGGAACGGACTCACTCGTCGCTCTTTCAAGCACTGGAAACCAATGCTTTCATTGGCTATCCCAGGTTTCGTGATGATTGAATCAGAGTACCTTTCTTTTGAGATTCTTACCGTAATGGCTTCTTACTTCGGGACAAACTCACTAGCTGCGCAAAGCATTGTCTCAAACATTGGCTCGTTGACCTACCAATTACCGTTCGCTGTGGGTTGTGCCATCTCGACTAGAGTGGCTATCTATATTGGCTCAGGATCCATCCGATCATCAAAAATATCTGTAAAGATTTCCTTCTTTGTCGCTGCTGTCGTTGGAACTTTCACGTGTCTTACAATCATCCTACTGAGAAGACCACTCGCTATGCTCTTCAGTAATGATGAAGAAGTGATTGAACTTGCAGTACATAGCATGCCAATTTTGGGTGTGAACCAATTAACTGATACTTTTAACATCATTGCAGCAGGTATCCTAAGATCCCAAGGAAGACAGCAAGTTGGATCCATATTAAACGTCATTGCATATTATGTTGTTGCCTTACCTCTTTGCTACATTCTTGCATTCAGATATCGACTTGAAATCTCTGGATTATGGCTTGGTTTGGGTACTGGTATAACCCTGCTAGCCATAGGTGAGGTTGCCTTGGTCATAAGAAGTCGTTGGCCATTGATCATTAGAGAGGCGCAGAGCAGAGAGGAGGACGAGGAAATTATCTTAGATGATGATAGTAGCACTGCATGCAGTTCTATCCGTTCTTTTGAGTGAAACAGCTACGATTTCATTTGAAAATGAGTTCTATTTTGTTAATAATTTCTAAGTTTTGTAGTTCATCCAAAAACTCTCAAATCGTCATTCTTTACCTCCTCATTATCTTCCTCAATCTCACTCTCTTGGTCACTATTTTCAGCGAAATCAACTCTCTGACCCAACAAACCAGCAAAGAATTCATCAATTTGCTCGTTATCCCATTTGAAATCACCCTTTGGAGCTTCATAGTTTTGAATCTGATCCTGCACAGTAAATTTCAATTTTCTACCCTTCGAGGCTTTTGTGTCAACATTCTTCTTCACCTTCGTCTTTGTGATAACTAGACCACTGGTTGGGTTCGATTCGGATATCTTTTTATCCACAAGATCATTTAAGAGCACTCTATAGAAGTCTTCATCGTCAAATATATCGTTATCCTCTTTCAAAGATCTATCCATTTTCACTTCCTCTTCTTCACTTTCTGTACGACCCAATGGAACAACGTTACGTCTGTTCAATTTCGTTCTCTTTAATAATCTGTCCATATCCATAAGGTTTACCTCGACTTGCTGTGCTGCGCTTTGGTTCAAAGCCTTAAACTTAGATGTACTCAACGCCTGGGCGCCAGATGCAGATTGGACCTTATGAGACCACTTTGTTAACACAGAATCTCTGTGCTTGTTCAAAAAGCCGTCGAGTTTCTCAGTTTCAGAAAAATACTCCCCAAAACTTCTCTTCTTTGACCTGTATGTGAGTATATCCTTAGTAATCTTCTCCTTGTTATAGATCTTTGTTCTAAGTTGTAGTATCGTATCAAGTAGAGCCATCACATCCTCCTCTGCGGCCTCAAGGAGGGACTTTGTATCACTCTCCACGAATTCCTCAAAAGTTTCTTTATTAAGCGGAAGAGAATTGGCACTGGAAAGTGCTTTTTGCACCTTTATTCTGGTATCGATGATCTTGTCAAACGTGTTTTGTTGAGAGATGACAGCAAACCCTTTCAAAGCATCAATTTTAGTAGATGCAGAGAGTCTGCTGATGATGTGCTTACGCTCGTTAGCCATGAACTGTTTCAGCTTTTGCCTCTTGGAATCAGTGATCTCTTCTTCGGTAGATGGTTCAGAGTCAGAATTGTATTCATCAGATGAATTAGTGAGAGACAAAGGATCGAATTGATCTTCTATTTGCTCACTCTCAGAATCACTTTTGCTTTCAAGAGCTTTGTATTCTTGAGCCTCGTCGCCACTATCTTCACTGTGGCTACCACCCTCGTCCTCCTCATCCTCCTCACTGATCTCAGAACTTTCAACATTGAGCTCATGCTCACTGTCCTCAAAGATATCCTTTCTAGAGCTTGCCTTACCGATATACTTAGCATCTCTGAGATGGATACCGTTATCTCTGAGCTTACTCTTACCAACTTTCACGTAATGCTCACTTTTCAAAACCTCATCCTCTTCGTCTTCTTCCGAACCGGAAGCGGAATGCTCAAAGATAGCCCTCTCAGAATCCTCAATATCAAAGTCTGAAACCTCTGGCTTAGACAGCTCAGCAATCTGCTCGGCAAGAGTCTTTTTTGCCATGCTGTATATGTACCAATAGCCCAAAAAAATGCGTATAAAACCTTTACTTCAAGGGAGCATTAAAGCTTTTTATGGGTAAGTCAGAAATTTTTCATCTCATCGAATTACGTCAGCAAATAGAGAGTCTCTTATGTCAGCTTATCGGTGTGCTGGGCCTACCGCGTAGCTTGAGCAGAGGTAAACAGACAGAGGCCCAAGTCCATCGCGTTGGAAAGTGACAGTACGATAGTTACAAAGCAAAGAAAGAAACGCGTTGTCATCAATAGGAAATCCATTGCTGTAAACTTTGTGACCAGCTTTAAGTGAGTTATGCGACATCCATTTGATTGGCCGAGAGGAACGCAGACTAATACATACGACAGGATGGAGGATTCATCTAAACTGGCAATTGCCTCACCCCATGTGCTGATCGACTATCTGTTCAGTCTTGCAAAGGTTCTTCAAGGAGCCCAGGGTGATGATGTGGTGTACTTCAACATCACACAAGTAAAGGAAGTAGTGCTGGAATTCTCTATCACCCCATTGCCTTCACCACTCTTCGTTTCACATCTGAGTCAAGGAGGTTGGTGTATTTCTATTTCGCTGGAAGATATTCCTTCAGAAACTCTTTCCACACTTGTCGTGATCAAGCAGAAAGGCCCCTTGGTAGCTGATACTGTTCTAGAGCAACAATTACAAGTTATAAATCTTCCACAGGGTGGATCTTCCTTTGACACATTGAGATCGCTGATCAGTGTTGGTATTGGAAGCTTCTTCTCCGAGATCACTGCACACAATGAGACAGAGATCGTGATATCCACCAAGAAGAAGATTAATGAATTGGCCCTATCGCTTCAACATCTTAATCAGACGATCCATGTCCCAGATCTGAGTCTTTCACTTCACCCGATCATAAAAGATGCAGTTTCCAGGGGTGCTAATCTTGGAAATTACACTGAACTACTCCCAGAAGATACCCTTATGGACTCTTCATTCCTAAACAGTGTACAAGCAATTGTTAATGACTGGGTCAAGTCAATTCAAGCTGTCACCAGGATGGATAGACAAGTATCTGAGGGATCCGCACTGGATGAGGCAAACTTTTGGGTCTCAATGGAGGCGTCATTAAGTGCCATTCAAAATCAAGTAGACTCTGACGGTGTGCAGATCGCACTCGAAGTGCTGAAGTATGCAAAGAGATATCATGCCACTGTTGGGTTCTTGTCCGATATTGGGATTAAGGATGCTGTGGCTTTGACGGCAGACTACAACAAGTTGATGAAGGATATACCATTGCAAGAGCTGGTATCCGCTGAGTCATTCATCAAGATCCAAGAATCTATTATATTAATCTTCAATCATTTGAAAAAGCTTCGCGTCACTTCATATCCCATTAACAGAGCCCTATCATTCGTCGAAGCCATCTCATCAGATTTGGAGAAGAAACTAACTCCAATGCTTCTGAATATCATGTCTTTAAATTTTGGTGAGTTCACGGAGCAGACAGAGCAGCTATATGCTGTGTTGGAGACCTGGGATAGACAAGTGAAGGAGTTCATCAATCTTGCTCGTGAGTTGTTGAGAAAAAGAGATGAAAAATTCCTTTTCGTCAAGATAAAGTCAAAGACGACATTAATCAAAGAGCGCCTGGACGATGCTGTTGAATTCAGAAATGCCCACAGAGAATTTGCCGATGCTCTGAAAAACCTTGATGCTTTACAGAAGGACTTGGATTATGCTTACGATGCCGTCAAGGATGTCGAAATTCTTGAGAGTGAGAAGACATGGTTGAGTGCTAAAAGATCCTACGATAAGAGAATTCAGCAGATTGAAGATACTGTGGTTGATGAACTCAGAGTGAGACTAGAATCCCAAAGAAACTCAAATGAGATGTTCCAGGTTTTCGAGACTTATAAGACACTCTTGGAGCGTCCAAGGATAAGGGGTGCTGTCCAGGAGTATCAGTCTCAGATGCTTTCTATTGTGAAGGGTGAAATTACTCATCTTCAAACGAACTTCTCTATGAAGGGCGACCTTGACCGTGTTGCTCACATCAAGGATTATCCAAACATTGCGTACATGCTTCAGTGGGCCAATCAGACTAAGGTAAAGCTTTCATTCCTTCTCGAGAAGATTGAAGTGGTGCTTGGTAAAGACTGGAGTTCCTATGCTGAGGGTCAGAAAATCTACACAGAGACGATGGTCTTTCAGAACAGGCTGAAGCTTGAAAACTTGTACAATGAGTGGCTCCAACTGGCATCAGAAAAGGAAGTCAAAGGATGTGCTATTGTGGTCATCAAGGATAGTGATTTTGGAATCCACGTCAATTTTGGTGATGATCTTCTCTCATTCTACAAGGAGGTGAGAGCCCTGTCCTATCAGGGCTTCCAAATCCCACATTCTGTTATGCTGAGCGCCAGACAAGTTCGTAAGGTCTATCCTCATGCCGTTGTTATGAGAGAATCTTTTGATATGTTATTTTCTATCTTTGAGGACCTTTCATCATTAAATGATTTTGAGATTCTGATTGAGGATGAGAAGCAGGATTTGTTCAGATTGATAACTGCTTGCCTCGAAGTTGACTGGGAGTCGCTGTCAAAAGCACAGGACCTGCATGAGCTAAATGTCACACTTTCAGATTCAGATTCTCTGTTTGTTATTTTGAATCTGGAGAAGAATATATTCGACCTTTACATAAAGTCCGAAAAACTCCAAATGTATTATCAGAGCATAGGCCGTATATTCAACGCACTTGAAACATGTGAGTACTCTGAGGCAGTGTTCTCTGCTCATATCAGCTCGGCCCAAGATCTCATCGATAGCATATCAAATGATGGCTTCTCAAATGTTAATTCTCTTGCACAGCTCTTGAACGAGAGGATTGTCAAGATTTTGGCTGAGCGTTTTATTGACTCATCTCTCTCGAATGTTCATGAAGAGCATGTGCTCTTCATAGCGAACTCTGTCGATATCCAACCACCGCTTGAGGACTCTAAATTGAAACTTTACTCTGCTGCTCAGAAGTGTGTTCAAATAATCCTCGGCCAACGTCCTATCACCATAAAAACTCTTGAAGGACAGTGGAAACAAGCCGGCCTTGATTTCATATCGGAAATGGCAGCAATAAATCAACATATGGATAATGTTCTCTATACCATAGAGACTGATCTATATGCTGCCAAAGAGTTTGTCAACACGTGGTATCAATTTCAGACACTATGGGACGTGAACATTGACGGTATTCTCTCAGGTCTCTCCCTGGATGAATGGTTTGAACTGTTTGATGACATAAAGAAGTCAAAGGTCCTATTTGATAGTGCGGATGCGGTCAAGCTCTTCGGATCGTTTGCAGTGAATTTTGAAGATGCCAGAAATCAAATTGCCTCCAAGTTCAGCTTATGGCATAGAGAAGTTCTTGAGAGATTTAACAGATTTCTTCATGAATTGACTAAAGAAACCCACGACCAACTCTTGATGTCTAGGAAGATACTTGAAGCCAATACGCTGAACATCTCATCAGTTCAAGACATGGTTTCCACTATTACTGCTGTACAACAACAAAAAGTTCTGTCAAACAGTATTGGGCAATTGGCTGGAAAGATTAGGGTGGCTGAGCGCCTACTTGTAAAAAATCGGTTCAAGTTCCCAGACGACTACATCTATACTGATCAGCTTGAAAATGACCTTGACGTCGTTGTTCACCTGATTGTGAACCTTTCCAGTAGCATAGATGAAAACCTTGACATTATACATAGGACTGTTGAAGCAGAGTGCCTGAGAGTTCAAACTTCAATCCTTGAGGCGAGAGAGGATTGGAAATCATCCAAGCCACCCGATGACACTTCTCCTTCTGAAGCAATCGAGATTTTATCTGCTATTGAGAACTCACTTGTTACACTGAACAGCAGAAGAGTCGCTCTTATTGAAGCGGTTTCACTACTCGAGCTCCCAGTGACAATTCCTGGTGATGTGTCAGAGGCTGTTGATGAGGTTAAGAACCTTAAATCTGTTTGGTCTTCTCTTCAAAGCCTTTGGGTGTCATTAGAGGATCTGAAGAGTCTCTCTTGGTACTCTCTAAAACCAAGAAACCTTCGTAAACAGCTGGAAGAGCTTTTAGCTGCAACGAGATCCATGCCAGTCCGCGTCCGTCAACACCGACCATTCCAGGAGTTTTTGAGAACAGTTACCGATCTTTCTAATTGTCAGAAAATCTTGATCTCATTGAAAGAAGAATTCATAAAAGATCGTCATCTGAAGTCACTATTCAAGAGCCTTGGTAGGACGATACCTTCTAAACTTTCTCTTGGTGAAGTGTGGTCGCTCAATCTGATGTTGAACCAGAGTGTTGTAAATTCGATCATTGATCAGGCAAATTCTGAACGTGCAATCGAGGACTCGATCCAGGAGATCATGGAGATCTGGGATGACAAGGAATTTGAGTTTTTTGACCTTGAGGGTCATTCACTCATTAAGAACTTTCCATTCATTCTCCAGTTAACTTCTGACCACCTGTCATGTCTGGGTTCAATGAGGAACTCTCCTGCATTTAAGGTCTTTGATAAGGAGGTGACACATTGGGAAGCAACGCTGAATGAAATATATCAAATCGTGGATCTTTGGGTTGTTGTTCAGCGCCAATGGATCGACCTGGAGGGTGTCTTCGAAGACGGATCTGGGATAAAAAAGCTTCTCACTTCAGAGTACTCAAGATTCCATGGTGTTTCATCAGAGTATCAAGCGATACTACGGAAAGTTTTGAATAGACCAGTGGTCGCAGAGATTCGGAATATCCAAGACCTATTTCAAACCATCGAAAGACTCTCAGATTCTCTTTCGAGAATCTCGAAGGCACTTTCTGAATTTTTAGAGAAGCAGAGAGAGCTTTGTGCTAGATTATACTTCGTTGGTAATGATGACTTGATTGATATGATTGCAAACAAGGACAACGTCGGTAAGCACCTAAGGAAGATGTTTTCAGGTATCGACTGCATTGAGTATAGTGATGATAGAACGCTTATCACATCCGTTGTTGCCTCGAATGGTGAAACAGTGGTTCTCAAAAATGCAGTCTCGCTCGTCCAATACCCGAGACTCGATGAGTGGATGAATCAGCTTGAATATGAGATCAAAGTCACACTCTCTGATCTTGTCCTAAAGACACTTCATAATTCGGACACATCAAATTCAAGATTATGGTATCTGTCGAATCCCTTGCAGGTGGTTCTACTCACTCTACAGATTACATGGACTCGAAATGTTGAGAATGCCATTCTCGATGGGTCATTGGGGTCTTTGTTGGATGAGGTCGATGCTTCCTTTTCCTTCTTAGTCTCTGACTGCCGAGATCAAAAAGTGAAAGAAGCATTGCTGATAGAGATTGTTCACCAGAGGGCCGTCATACAGAGCCTAATTGAGTCCTGTACGAAGACGTTGAGCGACTTTTCATGGCTTCAACAACAGAGATTCTATCTCCATGAAGACGTAGATGTCCTAGAGAGAGTTGAAGTGAGGCAATCGTCAAAGTCTTTCATATATGGCTTTGAGTACCTTGGTCATATGGATAGGCTGGTTTATACACCATTGTTGAACAACTGTTTCATATCCATGACTGGTGCGCTTGAGCAAGGTCTTGGTGGATCTCCATTCGGTCCAGCTGGAACAGGTAAAACCGAGACAATCAAAGCCCTCGGTCAAAATCTTGGTAAGCTAGTTCTTGTGTTCAATTGCGATGAATCTTTTGACTTTCAAGCTATTAGCAGACTACTTTTGGGTATCTGCCAAATTGGTGGGTGGTGTTGTTTTGATGAATTTAACCGACTTGAAGAGAATATTTTGAGTGCTGTGTCCTCACAACTGGAGTTAATTGAGCTGGGTCTCAAATCTAACAAGAGCTCGATCAAACTCCTGAGCAAGAACACCCCTCTTTCGAACGGTACTGGCTTATTCGTCACTATGAACCCAGAATATTCTGGGAGAAGCACATTGCCTGAGAATTTGAAGAAACTCTTCAGAAGCTTCTCTATGCAAAGGCCAGATAGTGCTCTTATTGCACAGATTCTCTTGCGTGCTCGAGGCTTTTCAGAGGCTGACATTCTCTGTAATCAAATTGTACGCTTCTTTGATCTTTTGAAAGAGAAGACATCCTCGCAAAAGCACTATGATTTTGGCTTGAGAGCTCTCAAAAGCACACTTGAACATTCTGAAAGGATCAAACTAATCTCACCAGCAGCTCAGGAGGGTAGCATTGTTGTCAAGTCCTTGAATGAAATGGTTCTTCCTAGACTTGTCTCTTCTGATGCGAATGTGTACCACCAGATCAGACGTAATGTCTTTGGTGAACTGGAAGAGCTTGATCATGATATCCAAATAAAAGAGTCTTTGTGTTCTATTGCTAAAAAAGAAGGGTACGTATCGTCATCAGTATGGCTGGAAAAGGCCATTCAACTCTTCAAGATTCTGGAAACCCAACAGGGTGTTATGCTCGTCGGTCGCTCAGGAAGTGGAAAGTCATCTCTCTGGAAGAGTCTGTCTAAGGCATTAACCGGTCAGTTTGAGATAACAACATATGTCATTGATCCGAAGGTGATGTCGAAGAGTGAACTATTTGGCTTTCTTGAGCCTATCACAAGAGAATGGGTTGATGGGCTATTGACTAGTATCATAAGACGGGTCATTGAGGATCTTCGTGGTGAAGCGTCACATCCCACTTGGATCATATTTGATGGTGATGTTGATCCTGTCTGGGTTGAGAGCCTCAACTCTGTACTTGATGACAACAAAGCTCTCACGTTACCGAATGGTGAGAGATTGAAAATACCATCATCAGTTAGGTTCCTGTTTGAAGTTGACAATTTGGAACATGCGACCCCTGCTACTGTGAGTAGATGTGGTATGATCTGGGTGGAGGACAGTATGTTATCGCCGCTGGATATTTTCAATTATGAGATGCAATGCTTCAGATCAAAGGTCATTGAAAATTCAACAATAGACTCCAATAATCTGAAATTCCAGAACATTTATGCTGATGCTCTCTCAGAGGTGGTTGGTGAATCTATGCTAAACGAACTGATAACATTTTCTGAGCATGAGCTGCACCCGGTTATGGAGATGTCTTCGTTGGAAAAGGTTCGCAATATATTCTTGTTTATCAGATCTTTTCTCTGTCGCTCGCTCCCTTTCTTTTCGATTGAGTTCTCTCTAACTCGAGAATTTGTTCTGAGGTCTTTATTGCTTTCTCTTACATGGGCGTTTGCCGGAAGTTGCATACTGACTGATCGCCTGAAATTTGCTAAGAAAATTGTATCTATGTCGGCTTTCCAGCTTGTTCTACCTTCAAAGGATGACCTCAATATTCTGGATTATGATATCGATCACGAGGGTTCATGGAACCCATTTTTATCACAACTCAAACCGGTATCGTTGGAGAGTCATGCTATTGCTGACCCAAATACAGTTATCAGCACCGTCGATACCTTGAGACATCAGAATATTGTGTATTCTGTATTGCAGCAGAGAAGATCGCTGATTCTATGTGGCCCTCCTGGGTCTGGTAAGACCATGACGCTCTATGCTGCTTTGCAACAATCTCCAGAAATCGAAGTGCTGAACCTTAATTTCTCAAAAGACACAGAGCCCTCCTCCGTCATGAAGGCGCTTGAACAGATATGTGAGTACAAGAGAACAGGGGAAGGATTTTCACTAAGACCCAGAGCTGCTGGTAAGCGCGTTGTTGTCTTTGCTGATGAAATTAATTTACCGCGTAAAGATGAATATGGGACTCAGAGAGTGATCAATTTTATGAGACAACTGATTGAGCAGGGTGGTTTCTGGAGGGTCAAAGATATGCAATGGATAGAAATATTCAATATTCAGTTTGTGGGTGCCTGTAATCCTCCAACAGATTCAGGACGGATTGCCTTCTCTCCCAGATTCTTATCTCATGTTCCTGTGATTATGGTTGATTATCCTGGAGACGCATCACTTGCTCAGATATACACTGCGTTCAATACCTCCGTGTTAAAAATTGTTCCACAACTGTCTGGGTATGGTCATGAAGTTACTAATGCAATGATAGAGGTCTACATGAAAGCTAAAGAACACTTCACGACTGTCCAGAAAGCTCATTATGTCTATAGTCCACGTGAGTTGACTCGTTGGGTGCGTGGTCTCTATGCAGCTCTTCGACCTCTTGATACAATGGACTTGCCTGGTTTTGTAAGGCTTTGGGCCCATGAGGCTCTCCGACTTTTTAGTGATCGTCTGTCCGAAGCTGACGATAAGATATGGATGTGGAGCCTGATATGCTCTGTTGCTAGAAAGAACTTTCCGATTGGGGATATGGATGAGGTATTACGGCAACCAATCCTCTATAGCGATTGGCTCTCCTTAAACTATGAATCAGTTTCCCAAAGTGATATTTCTTCATTTATAAAGGAGAGGCTTAGAATATTTTCTGAAGAAGTTCTGGATATCAACTTGATACTGTATCCCGAGGCTGTCGATCATATTTTAAGAATTGATCGTGTGCTCAAACAACCTCAGGGTCATATGATACTGGTTGGACCAAGCAGTAGTGGGAAAACAACACTGACCAAGTTTGTTGCTTGGGCTAATGGCCTCAACGTTCACCAGCTGAATGTCCGGAGAAGATATAGACTGAGTGAGTTTGATCATACCTTGAAAGACTTACTTACAAGGACCGGTCTTCAAGGAGAGAAGATCTGCTTTATTGTAGATGAATCAACGATTTTGGATGGTGCTTTCCTGGAGAGAATGAACTCATTGCTTGCGAACTCTCAAATTCAAGAGATATTCGATCAGGAAGAATATAGCATTCTTTTGAGCGGATGCAGAGACCAGATCAATGCTCGAGGATTGTTACTGGATACTGCAGAGGAGATCTATAATTGGTTCATCCAACAAGTTGCCGCTAATCTTCACGTGGTTTTCACTATAAGTGATCCAGACAAATCAAACGCCCCTCAGATCATTGCATCTCCTGCTCTCTTTAACAGATGTGTTTTAAACTGGATGGGATATTGGTCAAACGATAGTCTGATCCACGTGACTCAAGACATGCTTCGCTCTCTTCCTATTGATAGATCAAGCTATTCGAAACCGACTGGCTTCGAGGCTCAGAAGCTGAGGAATGTCGAGTCATATCGAGACGCTGTTATCGAATGCGTTCTCTTGGTGCATGACAGCTCTCCACAGAAGGTTTCGCCCGGTAAACTTATTGAAATGATAAGTACTTTCATCAAGATATATGATACCAAGGCAATTGAACTTAGTGAACAGCAGACTCATATCAATACTGGACTTATCAAGCTCAAAGAAACGATGATCAAGGTGAAGGCCCTGAAAGATAGTCTTTCGATCAAGGAAAAAACACTGATTCAGAAAGAAATCGAGGCCAAAAAAACTCTTAATAAGATCTTGGTAGAGCAAAATGAAGCAGAGAGAAAGCAAGAGGCATCGATTGAGATCCAAGCCGTTTTGGAGAGACAGGAAATGTATATTGAAGACAGAAGGAAATTGGTCATGGAAGACCTCGCCCTTGCTGAGCCTGCCGTCTTGGAGGCTAGAAGAGGTGTTCAGAACATTAAGAAGCAACACTTGACTGAACTACGTTCCATGTCAACTCCGCCAGCGATGGTGCAGCTGGTTCTTGAGTCTGTGTGTGTTCTTTTGGGATACCAAGTTCAAACATGGAGAGATGTTCAATCCGTGATTCGTAAGGATGACTTCATTGCCAGTATTGTCACATTTGACTGTGAGTCTCAAGTTACCAGTGATGTCAGAGAGTTCATGACCCAAAAATACCTTTCAAGAACTGACTACAACTTTCCCTCAGCTGAGAGAGCAAGTAAAGCTTGTGGACCGCTTCTGCAATGGGTTGAAGCGCAAATCAAGTATGCGATTATCCTCGATAAAATTGGGCCACTGCGTGCTGAAGTTGAGGCATTGAAGGCGGAGTCAAATAAGACACAAGCTCGACTGATGGCTGCTGACGATATGATCAGAGAACTCCAGGACAGTATTGAACACTACAAAGATGAGTATTCTTTGTTAATCAGGGAAACTGAAAATATCAAGTCTGAAATGATGTCAGTGGAAGTAAAAGTGAGGCGTTCCTCCAAACTTGTTGAGAGTTTGTCATCAGAGCGTACTCGATGGGCTGAAAGTATCAAGGACTTCGACCTTCAACATCTAGACCTGTGTGGTAGCGCTTTGATTGCTGCAGCCCTCGTAACTCATGCTGGTGCTCTAGACTTCTCTGACAGGTCGAGGTTCTTGACTGACTGCTGTTCATTCCTAGATCTGGCAGGTGTTTCCTTTGAGAAGAATTTCAGACTAAGCTCATTCCTGAACTCACCATCTAATCTACTGGCATGGGAGTCCTGCGGATTACCAAATGATAACCAATTTTTTGAAAACGTCACTATTCTTGAACATTCACTCAAAACATCGTTGATAATTGATCCACATGGCAACATACTTGACGCAATATCTAGGAAGGCATTGCCCAAGAAGATCAGTCTCACAAGCTTTTTAGATGATGGCTTTGTCAGAATTTTGGAGAATTCGCTGAGATTTGGTGGCTATTTGGTTATTCAAGACACTGAATACTTTGATCCTGTTATTTCGCCCCTCTTGAATGGGGAAGTACAGAGAATTGGCGGTCGTTCTCTCGTAAAGATCGGAGGAAGAGATATTGATTGTGCCAAAACGTTTGAGCTAATCTTACACACCAGAGATACCTCTTTGGATCTCTCACCATTTGTCTCAAGCCGCACATCAATTGTTGACTTCACAATAACGGACAACAGTTTGGAGACTCAAGCCCTTAATATGACTCTCGCAAAAGAGGCTCCCGAGGTTGAGAATCAAAGATTGGAGTTAATTAAACTCAGTGGAGAATATAAAGTTAGATTAAGAGATCTGGAGGACTCATTGTTGTCCACACTGGGTGAATCTAAGAGAGATTTACTGGAGAATTCTGATCTTCTTGAGGCCTTAGAGAAACTGAAGAAAGAGTCAATAGAAATCGAACAAAAAATGTCGGAGACTGCTGATGTCATGAGAAAGATAGAGGAAGCAACTGCCCAGTATGACCCATTTATTAGATCCATCGTTCTTGTGCATGGAGTGGTAACGCGACTCTCTGCTCTCTACGAATTCTATCAATTTTCGTTGTCTTCCTATATCAATTCTCTGAGCAAGGTCCTGGAAACGGATTCTAATCATGAAATTACCCGGACAGCGAGAGTTTCTGAGTTGACTGACGAGCTATACAAGGAGGTGTTCGCTAAAGTATCTGTCTCGTTGACGAATAAGCATAAAATGGTATTCGGCTTGGCATTGTCACTAGTCCATTTGAGTGAGAGAAACAGTCCGCTATTCTCAAAGTTTGTTCTATTAATCTTGAGAAATTCTTCTCATATTAACTCTCAACTGATATTAGACGCCTTCAAAGTTCTCTCGATCAATCTTCACAGCACAACAGTTTCAAAACTATCAGACGGCATGGAAATTTCTGAGGTTGATGATAATCTAAGCGATCTTCAACCGCTACTTTCGTCTTTATTTGGAGAGGAATGCAGTTTCGTTGATCTTGTCTCTGGTCAATGCGAACCCTTACGCACTGGACCAGTGCCTTTCAGCTCCAAGTATTCTTTGGGCGACGTCATCTCATCCAATAAGAGTGCTCCAATCATCCTTGGCTCCGCTTCTGGATTTGATGCGTCTTCTATCGTTCGCGTTATGGCTGATGCCTGCCAGAAATCGCTTTGCGTCATTGCAATGGGGTCTCAGGAGTCAATTGAGATTGCGAGTCGTGAACTAAGTGTATGCGCAAAGAGTGGATCATGGTTACTGATTCAAAATATTCAGACTGCCGAAATTTGGTTGGAATATTTAGAGAAGAAACTTCAAAACATGGTGATGAGCCCAAGTTTCAAGTTATTCTTAACTTGTGATGCGCAGGCCCATATCCCACGTACTCTTCTCAGAAACTCAGACTTAGTAATGTTTGAGAATCCACCAGGCGTGAAGATACTGTTGACAGGATACTTGAAGGTTATTGGTTCAAGGAAGACCTCTTCTCAGCCAGTTGAAAAGCTGTATGTCTTCTTCCTTGTAGCATGGTACCATGCTATTCTTCAAGAGCTTTCAAGGTTTGTTCCGTTATCTCTGTCAAAGAACTATGACTTCAACGATTCGGACTTCGAGGCTGCACTCTTCTTGATTGACAGATGGTTCGCCACTGTGAGGCCTGGGAGAACCAACGTTGCACCAGAGTCTATTGACTGGAAGGCTATTCAGTTCCTGGTGTCAGAGGTTGTCTATGGTGGAAAGGTCACAAACAGATCAGACGCTCAACTTCTGAAGAATCTGGCAAGTTCACTGTTCAGACTCAATGCTTTTGAGAATTCCTTTAACTTGATAGAAAATCAAATTACAGCCAGGAATGGTACAAGTTTGTCACCACCAGAAGGGAAGACCATGGATGATTATCGTACATGGATCGATGGGTTACCAGATTTACAGCCAGCATCATGGCTAGGATTAGAGAAAGAGGTGGAGTTCCAGGTGAAGAAAAAGGAACAGCTTGAAATTGTAGATAATGCTGAGTTGCTATTTGAAAATGTATTAAAGTAATTTCATAGATTTGCTATAAAAAAGTGTTTTGATGAAGATATGGCAAATAGGATGACCTGCTTGTAGATCCAATGTGGTTCATAAGAACGCCCACAGAGAGTGATTTTTGGCGTGGCGGTCGGAGGCCATCGCTCGTAACCTCTATCAGCAAGCTTTTGAGGGGACATCGAACGCTTCTAACCTTCTAACCTTCAACACGTACATAGCTCAATTCTTGTTCAATTTCGTGCGTTATCATATAAAATGGTTCATGTTTACTCTTACGAAGACTCTTTTGATGTGGCTAATGCAGTTGCCCGTTACATCTTGAAAGTGCAAGATGAAACACTAGCTACCAAGCCCACTTTTGACGTTGCAGTTTCAGGTGGCTCCCTTGGAAAAGTGCTCAGGGGAGGTCTGATCGGTGACCCTGTCGTCTTTGGTAAGATCCAGTGGTCCAAATGGCGTGTGTTCTTCTCTGATGAGAGATTGGTCCCATTGGAGCACGAAGATTCCAATTACGGGTTGCTCAACGAGATGGTATTGAAGGAGTTGGCCCATCAAGGTGTCAATGGGCCAACAGTGTTCACAATAAATGAGTCTCTTCTCCATGAGACTGATACCACTACAGACAATGAGATTGCTAAAGAATATGCCTCATTCCTCCCAGATTCATTAGATTTGGTTCTTCTCGGTGCTGGCCCAGACGGTCATACTTGTTCACTGTTTCCAGAACACAAGCTCTTAAACGAACAGACATTGACAGTTGCAGCAATTGCTGATTCTCCAAAACCACCACCAAGGCGTATTACCATTACATTCCCAGTGCTGGAAAAGGCAAAGAACATTGCCTTTGTGGCTGAAGGTGCAGGTAAGGCACCAGTGTTCAAGAAGATCTTTGGTGCAGAGAAGTCTGGTCTTCCATGTGAACTTGTCAATGAACTGAGTGTTCCAGTCAGCTGGTTCGTCAACAGCCCAGCGATTGAAGGTGTCCCAGTTAATGCCTCCAAGTACTAGTGGATATCTGCAGTACCAAGAACTTGCCACTCTCTAACAGGACCTTCACAATTTATCACCTTAAGCACACCCCCATGCCATCCCAATCCATACTCGTCCAATTCATCGGGGCTATTCACCGCGATATTACCCGTTCCCAAGTAGTCTTCGACCCTCGTAGTAATTGTCTTTTGTAATGCGTTGTCAAAATGGTTCATATCCGTGTAGATTAGTGATAAGTGTGGGTCAAAGCTATCCCTGGCCCAGTCTTGAGCAGCGTATTTTGCCTCAGCTTCGTTCTTTCTTATTGGAAGTTCTACATATATTTCACGAAGAATTGTAGAGAAACTCACAAGGTTCTTGGTCTTCTCGACACCGAAATAAATTTTCTTGAAGTAATGGTTCTTCTGGTTGATGTTCAGAGAGGTCAATTTGATGTGTAAATCGATGGTATGGCCCAATGCTGCTACCGCGCTCTCCAACACTGTGTGGACATCCGCTTGAGAATTAACAGCCAATTGCGAAGTGATCGTGATATGTGGTTCTGCTCTTGCGGAGTCATTGAAGAGAGGGTCCAATCCTCTAGAAAGAGAATTCAGAGTTTCATGAATCTGTGATGAGGGCTTGGGACATAGCCAGAGTGCAACTCCTAGAGTGGTGTTAGTAGCAAAGGACCTCATACTTGAGGGTATGAAAGAAACATACCCATTATGACAAGATAATATGAAAGGTAATAACAATTCTGAGAGTAGCTAAGTTGTGATTCGAAACATCGAAAGGAAATTCTTCTCTCTAGGAATGCTCGGATGAACTATTCTGTATTAAAATATTGAAAATAACCGAATTTAGCAATTACCCTTTTCGAAAATGTCATAGTATTATTTCCCTGGCAACGGCCGGGGAACTTCTTGAAAAGCTGCACTCAAGAGCAAACGAAAGTTCTGCATATGCTCGCAATCTTCCTGTGACCTGTTCACGATAACTATTTACCATATCATTGGCAGATATCATGATAGTGGTTCCTTCGTCTCTAGCCCATTGGCTCGAGGACATACACTCTCTTGACGAATTGTTTGAACTGTTGAAAAATGATCAAAACGTCCCAAGTTATGTTCCTGTCTCTGACCCAATTGCTGGGCTCGACATTCGTTGTGGACCAACTTTGCGACTTCTTGGTACACATGAGGATAATAAGCCCAAATACAGAGGTACTATACTCCTTGTGACAAAAGATGAAACCACCAATTCTGTCCCAAAAGTGACCTACATCAAGGGTCCTATCATTCCAGAAGATGAAAGCCAGTTGACAGGCGGCGAGTTCCCAGGGGAGGCTTTTCACAAAGAAGCGGGCCATACATTTTGGAGATTTGGAATAGCACTTGAACTTGAACCGTATGAGCAGAAGGTTCGTTATTCCATCAGTGATGGCCTGACTTTTGAGTTCTTTCTGCCAACCCATGAGCAACCGATGAACATTGTGAGTCATTCGTGTAATGGTTTTTCGTTAGCAACCAAGACAGACAATTTCAAAGGATCATTATGGTTTGACGTCATCAGAACACACTATAAAGAAAATCGCTATCATGTCATGTTAGGTGGTGGTGATCAGGTGTATTGTGATGCTATCGAGCTTTCCTCTGATGTCTTTGCCAAATGGCTCAAAGAAAACAACCCAATCAAGAAGTACAAACAGAAGATCACTAAGGATGTTGAGAATTCATTCAGGGAGTTCTATCTGAATCAATATTTGAAATGGTTTGGCAAGGGGTTTTGGGTAGGTCAGAATGGCTCGACGTTGCAATCTCTGTTCCCATTTGCACTTGCGTCTATCCCATCCATGAACATATTTGATGATCATGATATCATTGATGGCTTTGGGTCTTACCATGACAGGACGATGGCAACGGAGATGTTCAAAGGTGTTGGTAGTATGGCTTATAAGTACTACATGCTCTTTCAACATCACACTTCAGTTGAGAACGATGCAAGCTATCTAAGTGATCCGAGCTGGATCTTATCAAAGGCCCCTGGGCCATATATTGAGGAGAAATCGCACTCACTCTTCGCAAAGCTTGGTAAAGGAATTGGATTCCTAGGGTTGGATTGCCGAACTGAGAGAACTTTGAAACGTATAGTCTCCACAGAAACATATGATACTGTTTTTGAGAGACTAGGCAGCGAAGTGAAGAGTGATCCTTCAATTAAGCATATTTTGGTTCTTCTTGGTATCCCAATCGCGTATCCGAGACTTGTGTGGCTTGAATGGTTATTGAGTTCATCCATATTACTCCCAATTAGAAAACTCTCGCAGAAAGGTATCATTGCCAATGGGTTGGTAAATGAATTTGATGGATCGGTGGAGGTGTTGGATGATTTGAATGATCATTGGTGTTCTAGGTATCACAAGAAAGAGAGGAATGAGCTAGTGGCTCGTTTGCAGAAATTTGGTTCCTCTCATGGCATCAGAGTAACCATTCTATCTGGAGATGTTCATTTGGCTGCTGTAGGACGTTTCAGGACGAAGATTCATCATCGTTGGTTCAATCAAAGGAAATACGATGAAAGTAATGCGAAGGTATTGAACGAACCGGAAAAAGATCCAAGATTGATGTTCAACATAATCTCATCTGCTATTGTGAATGCTCCCCCGCCTTCAGCGATGGCTACCCTGCTGGATAGACGGTCAAGGATGCACCATTTTGACAGGTCAACTGATGAGGATATGGTGCCCATCTTTACCAAGGATGTTGATGGGGAAAGAAGACACAATGAGCAGTTCTTGAATAGGCGTAATTGGGCTGATTTGATCCATATCAAGAACTTCACTGGAAATGGTTCGAAGAAGGGATATGAAATTGGACTTTCCAAGCAACCCGGTCCAGAGAGTGGCTTACCAGAAGGGTATGACGTGGAAGAGGAACGAAACATTGCGTATAAGGTGACTGCGGATTCACTTGTTGTTAGACTACATGTTGAAAAGGAACCTGGTGACATTCAAAGTGAGACCGCAAAGTATGAAGTTATTATACCAGAGCTCGTTGGTAGTTATCAGCTAAGTGATATCGGTGTCAAGAAGTGAGCACTAAAGCTCTTCAGATTTAACAATACAAGTTATTATTTATACCCATAATCACATTCAGAACGAGAGTTAAATGTTATTATTGATTTGGATCAAGTAGTATTACGAGAATTTAACCACCACAAACCCAATGGATAGGGAAAGACCAGCCGTGGGCCTCGGTCAAAAAGAATATTTCATAGCCCTCTCTAGTCATAAGTTATGATTCATCCCTGCGATTTATCATTCCATGCATGGTGAAAAATTCTAAGTTCTTAACAGTTGTCAGTTAACTCATTGCTAAGAATACTAAAAATTTAAATTAGATTTTTCCAAATTATTCACTCTGGAGAATGTTGATACGAGGGGGCAAACCGACGAGAAATTCGGTTCTATGAGATGCACCTCGCTGAAAAATTTGAGTACGTGATCCTTTGGTTAAGGCCACAGCATCATTCTACTAACAGTGAAGAGAACTTGAACAACTTGCTGCTTTAAAGCGATAAGCGATGTACAGGTAATATTACCTGTACATTTGTAGCTCGAGAGTATAGACTTCAGAGTCTATGCTTACTAAAAGAATTTACTGTTTCAGAGAGACGTGGAGGTTCTTGTTGTAGGTGAATATTGAGATCTCCTCTTCTGATTCCAAAAAGCTCACATGAAAAACACAATACAAACCGGATCTCTTTGACACATAGACCTAGAGGCTAGTTGCAGAATCCACGACTGTTCACGAGTCGTGAAAGCTCAAAAAAGATATCGGATATGGCCTCTTGGATGAATTCCGAGAATTGTTTCAGGAAAGTGGAACCACGGTCCTCTACTGGTCTCTGTGCGTTCCTGACATGCAGCGTGTAAGAGATCTCTCCTGATCACAGGATGAGAAATGGTCTGCCCAGAGCTACATAAACACAGGACATCTTCTCAAACAGTTTCCGTAGTCATAGATCACCACCAATTAACTCCTCCTCGTCAACGGGTATATCCACGGTGTTAGCCACTTTGTGATAGGAGTTCTCCTCTTCAAGCGCAAGGGCTGTTTATCTTTTTGCTGTATGAGCAATCCCGGCACTTTGATTGGCTGAGGGCTCCGGCTTATCTTCGCCCCCGCATCTTTTGACTGCTTTCTGTCTCTGTTTGGCACAGAGGTGCGCCAGTGGGTTTCTGCCTGGGAACTAGCCTGGACCTTGCGGTGTCGAGCCTACGCGCTAGGCGGAGCAGTGAGCCACCACCCTGCCCACGCACGTACGTACGGGCACCACCCAGCGCCGGCGGAGTGTGACAGCTCATCTTCCCTACTGGGACATCCCGATCTCCCTTTATATAAACTCGGCGGGTAATCCTTCAGTAAGTTTTCGTCCCATCCATCAACAATAAGACGAAGAGTAAGCAAGGTGAGTAATTAAGCTGTCTACACAGCGATTCGCACACACAGAGGCTAACATTAAAGACACAGCAAGATGACTGCTCTTCGACAGCTCGACACTGTCCAAGAGGACTGTTATGTCTCTGACCATATCTACTCCTACGACGAGGTGCCAGAGAACAAGTCCTGGGCCAGTGCCCTCCCTGTAGCTAAGGGACTCTACAACCCTGAGCTGGAGAAAGATGCTTGTGGTGTTGGTTTCGTTTGTAACATCAAGGGCCAACAGTCCCACAAGATTGTCTCTGATGCCCGATTCCTTCTCTGTAACATGACTCATAGAGGTGCTGTCTCTTCAGATGGCAACGGTGACGGTGCTGGTATCCTTATGTCCATTGGCCATAAGTTCTTTGCTAAAGAGTTCAAACATCTGTGCAACGTTGAGATCCCACAAGAAGGCCAATACGCCATTGGTAACATCTTCTTTAAAAAGGATCCAGCTATCCTTGCCCAATCCAAAGAAACTTTTGAACAAATTGCCAAGAACTTGGGACTCTCCGTGCTGGCCTGGAGAGAAGTGCCACATGACTCCTCGATCTTGGGTTCTGCTGCCTTGTCCCGTGAACCAATCATTTTGCAACCAATTGTCGTTTTGACTGAATTGGTGGGTTCCAACATCACGCTGGAAGAGTTTGAAGCCAAGCATGATAAGAAATTGCAGAAACAGTTATATCTCCTCCGTAAACAAGCCACCAACTCCATCGGCTTGCATAACTGGTTTTACATCTGCTCTCTTTCGAACAAGCTGATTGTTTACAAGGGTCAACTTACACCGGCTCAAGTCTACAACTACTACCATGATTTGAACAATGCCGATTACGAATCCCACTTTGCCCTTGTCCATTCTCGTTTCTCCACAAACACTTTTCCATCATGGGATAGAGCCCAGCCTTTGAGATGGTTGGCTCACAACGGTGAGATCAATACTTTGAGAGGCAACAAGAATTGGATGCGTTCTAGAGAGGGTGTGATGGAATCCTCGTTTTTTGGTGAAGAATTGGAGAAACTGTACCCAATTATTGAAGAAGGTGGTTCTGATTCTGCTGCCGTTGACAACGTTTTGGAATTGTTGGTTATCAATGGTGTTCTTTCGCTTCCAGAGGCCGTTATGCTCTTAGTTCCAGAAGCTTGGGAAAATGATGCAAATATGGATTCTAAGAAGAAGGCTTTCTACCAATGGGCAGCATGCCTCATGGAGCCATGGGATGGACCGGCTTTGTTCAACTTCACCGATGGTCGTTACTGTGGTGCTACTTTGGACAGAAACGGTTTGAGACCATGTCGTTACTACATTACTTCTGATGACCGTATCATTTGTGGTTCAGAAGTTGGTGTTATCCCAATTCATAACGATTTAGTTATCGAGAAGGGTAGATTGGAGCCAGGCCATATGCTCTTGGTTGATACCAAAGAGGGTAAGATTGTTGATGATAAGCAATTGAAGAACAAGATCTCTAGTAAGGTCGATTTCAAGTCTTGGTTGGCTAAAGTGATCAAGTTTGATGATTTATATTCCAAGTTCTCCTCAAAGGAGATCTCTTTGGGGTCAAACACCGAGCTTGATGAATCTATCACAACTCAAACCGATAAGAGACTACAGGCCTTTGGTTATACTTTTGAACAATTGTCCCTCTTGTTAGTTCCAATGGCTCTCAGTGGTAAAGAGGCTTTGGGTTCCATGGGCAACGATGCTCCATTGGCTTGCTTGAACGAAAACCCAGTTTTGTTGTATGAGTACTTTCGCCAACTCTTTGCTCAAGTGACCAATCCGCCAATTGACCCAATCCGTGAGGCAAATGTCATGTCTCTCCAATGTTTCATTGGTCCACAATCCAACTTGTTGGAGATGAATGCTAACCAATGTAACAGACTTCTCCTTGAGTCTCCAATCATGAAACCAACTCAGTTCAATGCTCTAAAGAACATTTCAAAGATCATCCCATCATGGACTGTTAGTGATATCGACATCACTTTCCCAAAATCTGAAGGTCTTTTGGGTTACATGAGTACTATTGAGCGTATCACCCAAGAGGCTTCTGACGCCATCTATGAGGAACACCAAATCATTGTTCTGAGTGACCGTGCTATTGGCCCTGACCGTGTTTCTATCTCCTCTTTGATCGCAGTTGGTGCCATTCATCATCACCTGATTCGTCAAAAGCAGCGTTCTAAGGTTGCTATTGTCTTAGAAACAGGTGAAGCTAAGGAGGTACACCACTTCTGTGTCCTCTTGGGTTATGGTGCGGATGCTGTCTTCCCTTACTTGGCCATGGAGACCTTAGTTCGTATGAACCATGAAGGTTTAATCAGAGATGAGGTTGCTGATGAGAAGATCATTGATAACTATAAGTATGCTGTCGATGGAGGTATTCTTAAGGTTATGTCTAAAATGGGTATCTCCACCTTGGCTTCTTACAAGGGGGCCCAAATCTTTGAGGCATTGGGGATCGACAACTCTGTTATTGACGTCTGTTTCAACGGCACTGCTTCCAGAATTCGCGGTGTTACTTTCGAGTACATTGCCCAAGATGCATTCTCCTTACACGAAAGAGGTTACCCATCCAGACCAACTGTTAAGCCATTGGGTCTTCCAGAGACTGGTGAGTACCACTGGAGAGATGGTGGTCCAAAGCATGTTAATGAGCCAGTTGCCATTGCCTCTTTGCAAGACGCTGTGAGAAACAAGAACGAACATGCATTCGATTTGTATGCCAAGAAAGAGTATGAAGCGATTAAGGACTGTACTTTGAGAGGTTTGCTTGACTTGGATTACGAGAATTCTACTGAAATTCCATTGGATCAAGTTGAACCATGGACTGAAATTGCTCGTCGTTTCGCTTCTGGTGCCATGTCTTACGGCTCTATCTCCATGGAGGCCCACTCCACTTTGGCCGTTGCCATGAACAGGATGGGTGCGAAATCAAACTGTGGTGAAGGTGGTGAAGACTCTGAGCGTTCTATTGTCAACGAGAATGGTGACACTATGAGATCTGCTATCAAGCAAGTTGCCTCTGCCAGATTTGGTGTCACTTCTCACTACTTGTCTGATGCCGATGAGATTCAAATCAAGATGGCTCAAGGTGCTAAGCCAGGTGAAGGTGGTGAATTGCCAGGTCACAAAGTCTCTCAGTCCATTGCTAAGACCAGACACTCTACTCCAGGTGTCGGCTTGATTTCCCCACCTCCTCATCACGATATCTACTCTATTGAGGATTTGAAGCAATTGATCTACGATTTGAAGTGTGCCAACCCGAGAGCCGGTATCTCTGTCAAGTTAGTCTCCGAGGTTGGTGTTGGTATTGTTGCCTCTGGTGTTGCCAAGGCCAAGGCTGATCACATCTTGATTTCTGGTCACGATGGTGGTACTGGTGCTTCCAGATGGACCGGTATCAAATACGCCGGTTTGCCATGGGAGTTGGGTCTTGCTGAGACACATCAGACTCTTGTTCTGAATGACTTGAGAGGTAATGTTGTCGTCCAAACTGATGGTCAACTGAGAACTGGTTTCGATATTGCTGTGGCAGTCTTGTTGGGTGCTGAATCTTTCACTTTGGCTACTATTCCGTTGATCGCAATGGGTTGTATCATGATGAGAAAGTGCCACCTAAACACTTGTCCTGTTGGTATTGCTACCCAAGATGCTGAGTTGAGAGAAAAATTCAAGGGTGCTCCTGAGCATGTTATTAACTTCTTCTATTACTTGATTCATGACTTGAGAAAGATCATGGCTCGTTTGGGGTTCAGAACCATTGATGAGATGGTTGGTCACTCTGAGAAACTCAAAGCTAGAGAGGATCGTAACACCAAAACTTGTAACATTGACTTGTCTCCCATCTTGACTCCTGCTCACTCTATCAGACCGGGTGTTTCCACCAGATTCGTCAAGAAGCAAGATCACAAGCTTCACGTTCGTCTGGACAACAAGCTTATTGACGAAGCAGAGATTACTTTGGACAAGGGTTTGCCGGTCACCATCGATGCAGACATAATCAACACTGACCGTGCTCTTGGTGCCACTTTATCGTACCGTATCTCCAAGAAGTTTGGTGAGCATGGTCTTCCACAAGACACTGTTGTTGTCAACATCCAAGGCTCTGCTGGTCAATCCTTTGGTGCCTTTTTAACCTCTGGTGTTACTTTCTACTTGGAGGGCGATGCTAACGATTACGTTGGTAAAGGTTTGTCTGGTGGAAGATTGGTTATCAAACCGCCAGCCGGTGCCACATTCAAGTCTTACGAGAACGTTATTGTTGGTAATACTTGTTTCTACGGTGCCACTTCTGGTCATGCCTTCATCAGTGGTGCTGCTGGTGAACGTTTTGCTGTTCGTAACTCTGGTGCTACTATTGTTGTTGAGAAGATCAAGGGTAACAATGCCTTTGAGTACATGACCGGTGGTCGTGTTGTCGTTTTATCCCACATGGAGTCTACAAATGCCTTTGCTGGTGCCTCCGGCGGTATTGCATATGTCTTGGTTTCTGACTTCAAGGAATTCAGCTCCAGAGTTAACCATGAAAGTGTTGGCTTGTCTGCCTTGACTGATCCAGTTGAGATTGCATTTGTCAAGGGCTTGATTGAGGAACACCGTCACTACACTGGCTCTGAGTTAGCTGACCGTATTTTGAGAAACTTCAATCACTACTTGAGCTCCTTTGTCAAGGTCTTGCCAACAGACTACAAGAAGGTTCTAGAAGAGGAGAAGCAAAAGGTTGCCACTTTGAAGAGACAGGAGTCTGAGAGATTCTTGAAGTCCTTCCAAAGGTTGGACCCAGATGCTGACGTCACGAACGGTGAGATCAAGAAGAACCGTCCAGTTTCGATAAAGTCTACATTAAAGGAACCAAAGATCTTGGATTTGGAAGATTCCATAACTGACAAGGCTTTTGAGGAGAAGAAAGTTGAGAAACTTGACAAAATGCGTGGTTTCATCAAGTACAAGCAACGTCATGAGACTTACAGAGCCACCAAGTCTCGTACCAAGGACTGGAAGGAGTTGTCCAAGGCCATCTCCAAGAAGGATGCCAAGTTCCAAACTGCCCGTTGTATGGACTGTGGTGTTCCCTTCTGTCAATCTGATACAGGTTGTCCAATCTCCAACGTTATCCCCAAGTTCAACGACTTGGTTTTCAACGATCAGTGGCAAGCTGCCTTAGAGAAGCTTTCTGAGACGAATAATTTTCCAGAGTTCACTGGCCGTGTTTGCCCAGCCCCATGTCAAGGTTCCTGTGTTTTGGGAATTATTGAAGATCCAGTTGGTATCAAGTCTATTGAGCGCTTGATCATTGATAATGCCTTTGAGCAGGGCTGGGTTGTTCCAAAGCCACCAAGCGTTCGTACCGGTAAGAAGGTTGCTATTGTTGGTTCCGGTCCTGCTGGTTTGGCCGCTGCTGATCAATTGAACAAAGCTGGCCATTTTGTCACTGTCTATGAACGTGCTGACAGACCAGGTGGTTTGCTGATGTACGGTATTCCAAACATGAAGCTGGACAAGTCTGTTGTAAAGCGTCGTACTGACTTGTTGGGAGCCGAAGGAATCAAGTTTATCTGTAACACTGAGATTGATGATGTTACTGGCCTGAAGTCTGATAACGACGCTGTGATCATGGCCATTGGCTCTACAATTCCAAGAGACTTGAAGATCCCAGGTCGTGAACTAAAGAATATTGATTTTGCCATGACATTATTGAAGAACAATACACAGGCATTGCTCGATGACTACTTGCCAGAGATCCGCGACAAGTTACAAGGTAAGAAGGTTGTTGTGATTGGTGGTGGTGATACCGGTAATGACTGTATTGGTACAGCCGTTAGACACGGTGCCTCTTCTGTTGTTAACTTCGAGTTGTTGCCGCAACCTCCACAAGAGCGTTCGAAGGACAACCCATGGCCACAATGGCCACGTATTTTCCGTGTTGACTATGGTCATGCAGAAGTGAAAGATCACTATGGTCAAGATCCACGTGAGTACTGCATCTTATCCAAAGAATTCATTGGTGATGAAGAGGGCAATGTCAAGGCCATCAGAACAGTGAGGGTCGAATGGAAGAAGTCTGAATCTGGTGTTTGGCAGATGAACGAGATTCCAAACTCAGAAGAGGTTTTTGAGGCTGATATTGTGTTGCTATCTATGGGTTTTGTTGGTCCTGAAATCTCGAAGATGGAGATTCAAAAGACTCCAAGAGGCACCATTCCTACGAAGAGCCACGCTAGTTACCAGGTTGAGGAGAACCTGTTCACAGCTGGTGACTGTAGAAGGGGCCAATCTTTAATTGTCTGGGGTATCCAAGAAGGTAGACAATGTGCCAGAGAGGTTGATTTGTACTTGGAAGGTAACTCCAAATTACCGGGCAACGGTGGTATTGTGAAGAGAGACTTCAAATTGTTGGAGGAGTTGGCCAGCGGCGTGGAGTATTGAACACTTATTTCTTTTAATTTATCCCATATACATATTGTCATTACATTGGTTTTATTGTGTTAGCTTGGATTGTATTTCGCGTTGATTAAAGTGCCATATGGTTGGTTGTATTGTTGATCGTGAACTGCGTGTGTCTCAAGATAAGGATTGCCGAGCAAATCAGTCTGGGGCCAATAGGAGGACGTTATTCAGATCACAGCGTCTGTTGGTAGATACCGTTATATATACAATAACTAGTGGAATCTGTCCATATATCAAACCGCTCTAAGGAGAAAGCGCTTATAAATGTGCCACAATTGATATTGTAGTTTTTGAGCCTTCAGTGTGTCGGTTCCGCCCGCTCACCCATCAAAACTGGCCGCAGCCATAGAAATTTGTCGAGGCATTCAAACCAAGAGATTTTGGATATAAAAACACATTTCAATTTCTGTTTGGCAAGAGATGTCAAGTCAACACGATCCAGAGGATCACATAGAGATGTCAAGCAAACAACAGCCACAACAGTACCACTTCTCCACCGGTCGTGGTGGGCGTGGGAACATTCAGACCTCGTCAGCACAACCACAGCCAAACATTGTGGAACAAGGATCCCTGACGCCCAATCTACTGCAGCCGGTGTTCTCTACAGGAAGAGGAGGTGCCGGCAACATGCACAGGAATACGGATGCAAAGTTTGCGAGAAAGCTCCAAGATGTGGACGCTGAACCTGAAGACTATATCACCCCTGTTATCAGCGGACAGAATGGCCAGAACAACGCAATGAGCTTTGGTAGAGGAGGTTTCGGTAACATGATCTCTCCAAAAAATTCTTACAATGAAGACCAGACTAAGCAGAGGGAAAAACCACCCAGTGATTCGAAAGGTGGCTTCTTCAGTAGGGCAAAGAAACTCTTCAAGAAGTGAATTTATGAACCGATGTATAATGAATGTGTGAATTTAGGACTAGTATTTACACGACTTGTAGAACTACAATCAAAGGGCTCTATCGTGCAATGAAATGAATAAGTTTATATTAGAACAAAAGTAACACCCTCCGAAATTACATAAAGTCATCGTCACCAAAGTCATCATAGTTGTCCACAACAATGTCCTGGTCCTTCTTGAATGCACCACCAAGATTTGGCTTAGCAGCTTTGGCCTTCTTCTTACCGGCACCACCAGTAGCAGTACCACCAGCCTTGGCCAATCTGGCTTGTCTCTCTTGTCTCTCTTTATCCTTGAGCACAACATTTAACGTAGAGATCACTTTTCTAATGTTCTCTGTTGACATCGGCTTACACATGTCTCTAGTCAAGTCAACAGCAAGCGATGACGCGTAATTTAATGCACTTTGTTCAGCCAAGTTGCTCATGATACCGGAAAGGGCCTTTCTCAACTTCTCATACTCCTGTTTGGTCTCTGGAGCGAAAAGTGGGTGTGCAGTCAACGGTGTATCAGAAGTAAGCTTAGCTTCAGCAGCCTTAGGCTCAGCAGCAGCTCTAGCGGCTCTTTCTCTAGGGTGCTCGTTCAAACCAAGATCACCGAACAGATCAGCAGCATTGTTCAAATCAGCCTCCAGTTCAGCCTTCTTTTGGAGTTCTTTACGAGTCTTCTCATCAACGACATCAAGTGGATTCACTTTGGCAGCAGCCTTTCCCTTCTTAGCGGCAAGCTTTGGTTTTGCTTTCGGTTTCTCCTCTTCTTCGGCGTCCCAGGACTCGAGCACTGGTTCATCGTCATCGGCAAAGTCGTCATCCCAAGAGTTAGCTACCTTTGTGTTGCTCGAGGTTGGCATCTCGAAATCATCATCGTCTGTTCTATCCGTTAGCACATGGCGCACATAATATGGACAGTCCACTCACCCCAACTCATAGCGAACTGGCTTTTGTTTTTTCTTCTTTGTGTTTGTGAAATTTGGTGGAAGGTGCCAAAAAGAGCTGAACTTTTCCACTTTTTTCTTTGAAGATCTCACTCGACCGAAAGCGGTTACTTCCGACTTTATGAGGCCTCGGAAGTGATTTGATTTAAAGATCATGGACATACACTACTTGTATAAATCATCTAAATGAGTATCAAAACTTTCTATTCAGTCATCCTGCTTCTGCTCATCCCCTTCGTTTTCAGTAGATTTCTTTACCTCCCCTCTCAGGAAGGCCAATTGCTCCTGTACCCTTCCACACCACTTTTCGGGCTCTCTCATACCTTTGATGTTCATGTCACCATGCTTGCATAGCAGCCATTCCATGCTTTCCCAGATCTTTGCCTCTGCGTCGAAGCCAAGCTCTTTTACTAAGACATCAGAGTACAGTCTTCTTCTGTTTCCGTCACCATCATGGATCTGTCTAAAACCCCTGCCGTCAACTTTCCATGGATACAACTTAGGTTGATTGCAATGGAGGAACAGAGTTTCTGATTTTTTATACTTATGCATCAAGTAGTTGTTCTTGGATCTATCATAATTCCAGTTAGGATCCTTATTCTTCACCGGATCCACACTTTGAACATAATCCAAGATTGGATCGTATTGACCCATGGCACTGATGTGGAATTCATTCTCGCCCGTGAGTTCACCATACTCGCGGATGTACTCCTGTACTTGATAATAAGGTAGGCCAACTTTATGAGCAGCAGCCAATATTGTCTCTTTATCACCTTCGCCAGCCTGACCTTGGGAAAACAGAGGATAATAGTGGGTCGGACCAAAGAAATTGTAGTATAAAGATAAGAAAATGGCCTTTGCGTGTGTCTTCTTATTAATCAACAATTGTCCAGTCTCTGCAGATGCCTCTGGGAACGTTCCCTCCAAATCATGGTATGAAACTTTGTGCTCATAATCTTCATGTGTCGCTAATGGAGTTGGATGGTCACGCTCGTCACCGTATGAGAATCTCACTTGCTTGGTCTCATTGACGAAAATATCAGCGATTTCATAGAACGTTGGACTTGTGGAACGTCTCCAGAAATCAGGCCAAACAACCAGCCCGTTAGATTTATAAGGCTCATTGATGAACAAAACATCTGGGTTCTTCAATGGGATGTTATCCGAATCGAGCATCAGGACATCTTCGAACGAAGTCAAGAGCAAAGCCATGGATTTCAACTGGTATCCCTTGAACCTGTAGGTTTTCACATCTATATAGTTCTCCATAAGGATGCATTTTGCACCAAACACCGGGAAGACTCGATTGCACAGATCAGCAGAGAATTCTGAATCAGTTGGGATGAACACTTCAACTGGTAATTTCGAACCAGTGTCTCTCAGCATCTTAAGCGATAACAAAACAAGCCAGTTATACGTACCACCGCCGGCATATAGAATACCCCGACCACTGATCTCAGACTCGACATCATCAGGGAACTTGGCAGGCAATGAATCCATCATCTTCTTATGAGACTCCTTCATTTTCGTCACTTCGTCCTCAGAGAGTTGGAAGAAGCTTCGAAGATAGTCCTTTGATCTTATTGGATCCCTGCCATTGTTCTCTCGAAGCTTTCCATCAAGAACAGGGATCTTATTGTCCCATGACATCTGGAACTTGTTTGTAGCATTGTAATGCTTCTTGTTGTTGATTGTCGGAAGATCCGGTTTGGCGTTCTGGATGGATTGCATGAGTCCATTGATGAAGTTCTTGAAAGACGAATCCCTAGTGAGCTCCTTATCGAGCTTATCCACGTCCTGGTAGCTCCCATATTCCTTATTGGTGTAGTATTCCTCATCAGAGTAATCCTGGATCATATGCACATCGTTTTTGTCCGACGATAACGCCTCAGCAATGAATGAATTCTCGGCATCCTTGTCACCAGGTTTAGCCATCACAATCTTCAGTCCATCTGAATCGTAATATGAACTTCCCTTTGGCGATATGTCCTGTAGTTCAGCTTCTGGTTTGGTGGCCTGGGCCGCCGTGCTTGGGTACAGTAGATGGTTGAGCTGCAGTAACGAAAGCACGAGTAGCATCGTTACCAACACTACCGAAGTGAGCCGTATGCCCCTCGGCTTGATGATGTGAAGTGGTATCATTGATTTCATTAGACCCGCTATAGTATGTGTTGTTGATCGGGGGGGAAAGTGGCCGATTGATTTGGTTTTATTACAGCCTCGAATGGACTTATGCACCGTGGTCTGGACCTTTGGGGCTTTGAATCCAGCAGGGCTTGAAAAAAATAACTGAAGATTTCCACGGGCCGGTGGTCTTAATGTAGAATCTTCCAATGTATGTGTAAGCCCTGTCCTTGTAGCAGTGTATTTTTACGCGTGCCAATATAAGCCCTTCGTTCTGTTCCTGGTTCCTGAGAGATTTCGTCCAATTATGGCTGTCTCCCGTGGTCCATGCAGTAAGTAGCACTGCCGAATTTGACGGCGACTTTGTGTGGAGTGCAAATGCTGTTGGAACTTCGTAACTGGTCCACGTAAGATAATGATGGAATATAAAGATACAGAGAGTAGACCATAGGCTGCAGCACTCCTTCCAGTTTCAGTTCCACTCAACTGATCTATTGCTAGATTTCAAACTCATGGGCCAGAGCACTGGCATAGTTTATCTGGCTAAACCCTTCGTGATTTCTTTGACCCAGCTCTTGTATTAGAGATAAATAGTATATACACCATGTAACATCATAGCTTGCCTAAGACGCTCCAATAATTTAAACATTCACCTCAATATTGGAGTCACGACACAATCACTGCGCCCAAATCAGGAATGTTTCCTATCTTGGTCATTCGTAGAGATTTTCAGTGGGTTACCCGCCGCAACTGAAACTTTTCGTCGAAGGCGTCCGAAGACGGCAAAAGCTCACTGAAAGAGAACCACCACAAGACCTTCTAATCTCTGCCCCTGTACATACGAAAACAATGTCCGCCGACCATACCAGAGATCCTTGTCCGATTGTGATTCTTAACGACTTCGGTGGTGCCTTCGCCATGGGTGTATGTCTTTCTTCTGTTCCTTCTATAGCTCTATTATTCTAACAGCTCTAAATAGGTCATCGGTGGTTGTGTTTGGCACGGTATCAAAGGCTTCCGTAACTCTCCATACGGTGAACGTTTCCCAGGTGCAATCTCTGCCATCAAGGCCCGTGTCCCTGTCGTTGGTGGTAACTTTGGTGTTTGGGGTGGTTTATTCTCTACATACGACTGTGCTGTTAAGGCTGTTAGAAAACGTGAGGATCCATTAAACGCCATCATCGCAGGTTTCTTCACTGGTGGTTCCCTCGCAATTAGAGGTGGTTGGAGACATACTAGAAACTCAGCTATTACTTGTGCTTGTCTGTTGGGTGTCTTTGAAGGTGTTGGAATGATGTTCCAAAGATACATGGCATGGCAAAACAAACCAATGGCTCCACCTCTCCCAGATCAGCAGGCTCCATTTTCTGCCTGAAATCAACTAATCATGTCCCTCAAGATTTTAGAAGTGTGGATCACACGGTGTTATGAAGTTCTTTACGTTTTTACCTTTTCTTTGCAACCCTGTATATAGTACAATCAGCTACATTGAACGATTCCTGTAGTAATTAAACCTCCAATTATTATACTTCTGTATACCCAGGTGGACTCCATTTGCCCATGAACTTCTCACCTGTAATGAACGGATGCAATATAGCTTGTTGCGGAGCCCATCTCTGCAATGGACTCAAATTCAACAATCCACGTAGAAAATGAACCAGAGCTTGGCGATCATTATTCTCCTTTTCAATCATTGTAGAAGTCATAGCTTTCCGATTCATATGGTATTTCAACACCAATTCTTCCAAATCATCTGAGTGGAAGAATTTATCTCCTGGTTTCTCTTGAACTTTCTTCTCTTCGCAATACGTCTCCAACGACTTCAATCTATAGCCACATGTGTCCTCATTTTTCTCAAAGAAAGCCTTTGCATTCTTACCCATATCGATCATCCATGATGGTGGCTCACCCAAAATCGCAACAATCTTTCTCATTTGATCATATTCTGAACTTCCTGGAAACAAAGGTAATCCAAGGAACAATTCACCAACGATGCAGCCCAGCGACCACGCATCAATCGAAGTAGAATAGGGCAGGCCAAGAATCACCTCAGGAGAACGATAGAACCGCGATTGAACGTATGTGTAAAGTGTCTGATGCTCTTTGCACGCGGATCCAAAATCGACAATTTTGATATCAGGTTTATCAGGTGAGATCAATAGGATATTCTCCGGTTTCAAATCACAGTGGATGATCTCGGCTCTTTTCAAGACGCACAGGGATTCCAATAACTGCTTTGTGAATTTGCGAACCAATCCGATGTTCAATCCCTTGTATTGATTCTGCTTGATTAGTTCGAACAGATTGGAAGATAACAGTTCAAAAACGATGCACAGATGACTCTTATGTAGGAACTTATCCTTCAGTCGTAGCAAATGGTATTGATCATTCGGATCGACTTTTTTGTTGATGAATTCCAGCAGCGCAACTTCGTTCAAACTCTGATGTGTGAATGCATATTTCGACTTGACGACTTTCACAGCGACAAGCTCCTTGGTGGTCAAATCTTGACATTTTACCACTTGTGCAAACGTGCCGTGTCCCAAGATATCCAGAACAAGGTATTTCTTGTTCTCTTGGACACCGAGGACATCGTTGACATACAGGATATAATCCCCCTCTTCGTTATCAAACCCATCATTGCTCTTGCCTTCACTAGGCTTGGTCAGTACCCTCTTCGGATTCTTGCTCATCTCGTAATGGAAATCGGAATTGCACAATGTGTAAGTGGTACAGATCTCAGTAGTCAAGGCTAACAACGGGGAAATATAAGTCGAAGCCATTGAAGCACGTCTATACTTGGGAGTCTTATTGATCACAGGTTTGAGATCATTCTTGCTCAACACCGGTCTTGCCTGTGGTGGTGGCAATTGCTTGAGCGCATATTGAGGAGCCATCGAAGGGAGTCTGTTGAAATGCTGTTGCTGCAGCTGTGGGACGTTCTGATGAGTCTGTACTGCGGCAACGGATTGACGACGTTGGATATCATTAAGGCAGACATTATCATCAGATAAATACATGGGTGGTGGAGCAGGTGCTCGTTCTGGGGGATGAACTAAGGAGCTCTTTCTTGATCTGTCCTGCAACATTGATTCATATTCATACGTCGTTGGCAATTGTGAGTTGAATTGTCCTCTCGTTGGAGTTAGCAGGGATTGTTGTGATGTTGGCGGTGGCAGTGGTCCCGACTGCTGCATCTGGAACTGCGGATACACCGCTGGAGACCTCTGTTGTTGCCATGGGTTCTTAAATTGGTTTGTTGGTGAGCCATAGGGAGATAGTGAACTCTTCTGAGCCATAGGAGATAAATCCTGATGTAATCTTGGAGTTGTGTTCATATTAGATATCTGAGATGCTCTGTAGTTGGACGACCATGGTATCGACTCTTGTGAAGAGCTCTGTGAGCCGTTGTTGCTCTGATTGGTGTATCGTTGGAATTGAGCAGCAGTGTAGTTCTGTGGAGGTGACATGGACCCCTGCTGTTGATTGTCCTCCAAGGACGGCTGCTGTGAGCTGAAGTGTGAGGACATTGCCCTATGTCACTTATAATAGCAATTTCGTTGTCACAATAATAACAGCACCCGATCGTGGATCCACCGCTCAGCTCTGTTTTGTTCTGTTCTGTTCAATACCGGTCAATCAACACCCTTGGAGAGTAATATAGTGTTGATTGGATCGGGAAAGCCCTCGCGACGGTTAGCTCTGTGGGGTTCCTCTGTATCACCTGATGGATGTGCCAGTGTGCTTCAGTAGTGATTAATCGGCCCTCAATTGTGAAGCCAATGAATCTTTTCAAAGAAATCTCTTGTTTTCTTAAAATCCTCTTCCTGTTCCTGTTCCTCTTCCAACTTATCCATTCCTCCTCCCAGCAACAAAAACACTGAAAGCCGCTCGCAGTCTGTCAAACTGGCTTAGTGACACATGCAGGAATGACAGATCTGGGTGTTACGTAATGCTTCGATAATTCTTTGTCAGTCGTCGCCGCAGCTCTTAGTCAGCGAGCGATCTACACTGTGAGGAGAAGAAATTTCTCTTTCGCCCCACGCAATTGCGGTGGGGCAGGGAGGGAGTGGTTAAAAAGGTTGACTTATTTGTGTGCCTACGCACAGAGCAGACAGTTGTGTACCTGTACACAACAAGGCACCAGGTGCATCCACGATAGAACCACTAGATAAAAGCATACAGCCGACATGATGTTCCGCCTCAGATCATTGCCCCTTTTACAGAATCGCACCATTACTAGATCCATCCACACATCACAGCAGAGACTTCAGGCGAAGCCGTGGAGACAACTGCAAGACGAGGATAAGAAGGAGTTCATCAACAAGTTTGTCGCGATGTACAAGGACAAAAACTCGTGCACGAAGAATTACTACAAGCAATTGGCTTCCGGGATGGATGAATACGGCGATATCCCTGCCATCTTTGGGTTGTTGTACAACGACTTGGTGGAAAAGAAGCAGAGGAACGAAACCACCGCAGAGTTCGATGCTGATTTCTTCACCCTAGTTAAATAGTAATTTGCCAATCCACATGATATGATTTGTTGAACATGTATGCGCATAGCAGAGTACGTACGACACATGCCTAGGATGATATGATACAACCGTCGATCTCTCGTACCACTATAGCAGTGCAACGGGCATTGGGACTCCCAATTCGCGAATTTTATGTCAAAGGCCTGGCATGGGATTTGAATTATTGACTCAAAACGAGCACTTAAAACGGGTTTTAAATACGAATATATGACAGGTGCAATGCCATATGATGGGCCCAGTCTATATATGTCCCGGTCTCGTTGGCCATCTTGATCCAACCAAGCGCTCTGATCCCCAAGTTTTTCCGTATTGTTCCGTCTCCTCATTCCTGCGGCAGTCATACGTGTTCTCCACAACTCAAAAAGTATAAAAGGCCGTGCCAATCCCGCTTCAATTCCCAACCACTCTGCCTGTTCATAATCCCTGTGAGTTGAAATCACAAATAATCATGCTCTCTACAACGCTCAAGTATCTATCGACACCAACAACGCTCCGTCTCGCAGTGGGACCTGCATCTACTACGCTCTCCTTATTCCAGCGCCAGTCCAAGCCAGACTTGGACAAGATGAAGCAGACTTTCCTATACCTGCGTGAATACTCGTACTTGGATTTCAACTCACACTACAAATCATGGATGGAACTCGACCCAGTCGAACAAGAACAGTTCATGGACAAGTACATTCAACTACATGAGCGTCGTGTGGTGCCACAAACACATCCAAGATCCGTCCGCAACGCTATCAAGCAGATGTACAATGAGAACAAGGATGTCGATTTCATGTTTTGTTACCTCTACGAAGGTTTAAAGGATATGGCTCAGGAAAGTGTTGATCAGGGAGATGTTATCAAGGATGACGCCTATGACTTGCTCTTTGAGAGGGAGACTTGCTGAATTTTCCCTGACCCCCCCTCCCTGGAGTGCAGCTATACTGTGCTATGACTGATGACCATATTTATAAGACGTGGGTGGATCTCTGTTCACCTGTGCAAGCATATTTATAAGACGTGGAGGACCTCTATTCTCTCTCTGTGCAGAAGCTATTTATAAGACGTGGGTCAGTTACCCATGCAAACTTACTATTTATAAGACGTGGAGCTGTTGATCGACTCCGTGCAAACTATATTTATAAGACGTGGTGATGAACCACGCATCTATTTATTCGCTATTTGGTTTCATGTTCTTTACTTGATGATGTTTATGACCCTAAAGGAAAGATTGGTTTTCTTCATGTCTTTGTAGCGGTTTAGTTTCAGTATACGTTCGGTTCAATCGAAACACACCAGTCGCGACGCACTACAACCTTCGCCTACTGTAAACCTTATATTCATCCTCCAGACGATTATCCATAGATCTGTCATCACATTGACCTGGGAGCCACCATGGACCACCGATATCTTCAATGATCTGGCACATCGCAGCAATCGGCACCCGCGTCCATTCATGGGCCGGTCCCCGCAACCCCAAAGCGGTTAGCATAGACGATGGAAGGGACCCACTGGGCCAATGGCAGCGCGAGGAACACATGAAAGGCTCGAGAGAGCGCAATTGGAGAGGTCACAGAGAGCGCAAGTACTTCACCAGCGCAGTGTTGTTGCTCTTCTCGGCGTGCGTAATGAAGACGTCAATCACGTCTTGGAGTTCTTTCTTGTATTTCTTGAACAGCGCATCATCAATCACTTGTACGTAGTTCAATGTCGTGAGGCACCTGGATAGATCAGTAGAGATCCTTTGATATTTGTCATAGATCAGCCCATGACTGAGGTATTGGATCTTGGTCAGGTAATCATCATCCAGTTCCATCGTGTACAGGTCCAACTTGGTGCCTTTATCATCTACTGTGGCCATTAGACCCTTGAGATCTTGTAGTATGGATTCAGTTGATCGTGAATAGTGATCCTGTAACTTGGGTTTGAACTTTGCAAACTTCTCCAACACCAAGCTCAAGTTCTCCAATGTCAGCTTGTTCAGTAGACTTTCATAAATAGCATTTTCGATTACGGTCTTTTCAAACCATTGCGTCTGTTGAACAAAAATATCAACCTTCAGCAATTCATCCAAGCTCATGGCACTCACTTTATCCAACATGACCATCTGTAATTCTTCGACTTTGTTATCTACAACAGGCTTCCGATCTTGGAACCATCCTTCCTCCAGTGGTAATCTCTTTAACACACCAATGATCACATCATATGGGTCAACAGAACTGAGGTTCAGCAACTGACTCATCACCAGGAAGAGCTCAGCATTCTTCTTCACTTTCACGACCCGATTTTCAAGTTCAACTGGCTCACTGTGCCAGAACTTGGTGATGTTCCGTTCAATAGACAAATTCTTGTTCAATTTAGAAGTATTCAAGAAGGACAACTTATAGAGTTCCTGATCACTCTGCTTTGACAGTTTGTCCATCTCAATGATTTGGTCTGCAGTTTGCAAGAGATCTCTGTACTGTGATGCCACAAGGGTGCGCAGTTCCTCATGTTTCCGTTGCGCCTTCGTGGTTAAAGACTTGGAGAGATCAGTTATCTCATGAAGCGAATGTGATTGGAACAAAGTATTCGCATTAGATTCCACCGCAGTGTCAATGTCGATGGTCATCTCCTAACGTCGTTTTGCAAAGGCTCAGATAGATCTAATTTGTCCTTCGTCTGCCGTGTGTTTTTGTTGCTGAGACGAAAAATGTGATCTGTCAGAAAACAGCAAGCCATAAAAACATGAAACTTCGAAACAGAGATGAGATCCTCGAGGAACCGCCCAGATGGACACTGAGAGCATGGGTACTTTGTTCTATGGACTAAGGTTCCTATTCGTACCCAACACAAATGTTGGTGTCACAAAGATAAGATCAAATCTGGCGAAGGCTCATGGTGCACTGATTTCTGATAAGTTTAAACCTATCGATGATCCAGATTTCACTACTCATGTCCTTGTAGATAATAAGGTTGTGCCAACGAGTGGTCAACTGATGAAGATGCTGTATGATCAAGGTCTTAAGGATAAAAGTTCTCTGAATGTCCCTGTGGTGCGGCAGGAATGGTTGGTGGATTGTGTGGAGAATAAGAATATCTTACCGGTGAACCAATACTTCGTTGAATTGGGTGAATTACCTGATTATGAGGCCTTTATGAAACACAAGAACTCGCCAAAGAAGAGGAAGTTAGTACCTCCCAAGTCGTCAAATTCATCATCTTCCACAGAATCATCATCACATGAATCGAAGAAACATGCTGACACCTTTGAAACCCTGAAACCTAAAGAAAAAATCCATGATAATCCAAACCAGCAAACAATTGACATCCTCTTACAGATGGCTGAACAACATAAGCTCCGTGGTGAAGAATTCAGAGTCAAGGCTTACAAGATTGCGATTGACACTCTTCAGAAGACTCCAAAATACATCATGTCATATCGTGAAGCTGTTAAGCTCCCTGGTATTGGTTCTGGCATTGCCAAAAAGATCGAGGAGATATCAAAGACTTCACATTTGAGACAGCTGGACGCTGTTAAGGAGTCTAAAGAATCCAAACTCTTGAAGTTATTTAAGGGCATCTATGGTGTTGGACCAGTATTTGCCAAGAAATGGCTTAAAGAAGGTATGTCGTCATTAGAAGACATTGCTTCCAGAGAAGACTTGACACATAATCAAAAATTGGGACTGATTTATTACGATGATTGGAATGAAAAGATACCAAGAAAGGAATGCACAGTGCATAACGAATACGTGACGCACCTATTTAGACAGATTGATCCGGATGTTCAGGCTACTATTGGTGGCAGTTATAGACGTGGTGCTTCTAGTTGTGGTGATATCGATTTCATCCTGACAAAGCCAGGTGCGAACATTGAGGAATTACAAGATATCTTGGAACGCCTTGTTGAGAAGATTCGAGAAATTGGGTACTATAAGTGTGCACTACAAGGTAAAGTGAGTAACAAGTGGCTTGGTGGATGCGCATTACCTCCTGAATGGAATAAGAAGGCCACTGGTGAAGAAATTGCGGGAAAATGTAGAAGAGTTGATTTCCTCCTGGTTCCCTGGAAGGAGATCGGAGCTGCCATGATCTATTTCACAGGAAATGATGAGTTTAATAAGAAATTGCGATACAGAGCACAAAAAAGAGGAATGGTGTTGAACGGAACAGGTTTGTTTAAAATTGTCAAGGATGGGAAAGGCCGTGGACATCAGGAGTTGGTTGAATCGTCCGACGAGAAGCGAATCTTGGAATTGTTGGATGTTGAATGGCATGATCCTGTGCAGAGAGATATTGGTGGTATTATCTCATGGGATTGAAAGGCTTTGTATGACGACTCGTTGTGTATATGAGATTGCAGTTAAACGTCTATGAATCAGAACATGATGAAATTCGGTAGCATCAACTTAAGGAGAAAGCTTTTTTTAAAGTCGTACGACTGAACAGGAAATGTGCTGCTTGTTAGAGCATGGTCTATCATTTTAGGGGAATTGCCTAAATTATTATGGAGATAATTGCTAGATCATCACTTCTGATTTCCGACATGGAAAAAGAGACGTCCATCCTGACAAAAAAATCACGTAAAATCCCTAAACCCTTAACTTAAAATACCAGCCCGCAGGGCGCTATAATTGCCACCCTTCAAGATCACTCACACAAGCAAATCATATACAGCCTCGGCACTCTGTGAGCAGTGAGGTCCATTTTTGACGATTTCAAGGATGGTTGTGTTCAGCCTCAACTATCAGGGCTTATCCATAGATCATCACACTTACCACAAAATCACGATAGTCAGCGCGACTTTTAGGGTTATTATGGATCCACCTCCCTCAACATGGCTCTGGCAAAGCCGTTCAACGCAGGGCTTGGGGAGATGGCTGGTTATCTGAAATCGAAAACCGTTACGGGACACGAAATTCTGATCCAACTTGTTTACAAATTACCGTATCAAGTAATTGAGCTTGTGTTCAGTGCTATTTTTGGTGCTTCTATGTGTCAAAAGCCACCTTGGTTTTTAGCTTTATGCATAAGGAAACTTGATGAGGTACCGAGTACATAAGAAGGTAGGTTTCTTGTTTTCAATAACCTACAGGTGCGTATAAACAAACCAACATATTACTTGGCACAATGCTTTACAACTCACTTATCTTCACCATTTTTTTGCCTGCTCTGATCTCTGCTCAGAATGCTGGAGGATTGGATGGCTTTGGTACTACTACAACAGATCAGACTGCCGTTCAAACCACAGGGGCTACTGGGGAGACGACAGAAAACGCTGCAGCCACAGAGACAAAAAACACTGCCACACATGGCACCGATGCTACCAACACTTCGGTAACACACCAGGCCCAAGAGACGTCAGAAACGACGCAGACACAGCAGACACCACAGTCCACTCAAGTTGCACAGACCAGTGGGGGATCAACAACCGTGTGGTGGACTCCTTCCCAAACGGTATGGTGGACTCCATCTCAAACTGTCTGGTGGACTTCATCTACATCTGCCACCGTGAGCACTTACATTTCTGGCTCATCTACATACACCACAACTCTATCTGGCTCTGACATCACCGAGACCAAACTCTCAACATCTCAATCGGTAGTCACTTCTAAAGTCACATTCACAAGTGGTTCCACTACTGGGGTTCACACTACAACGTATACAACTAACGCTGTATACACTGTCCAGAACAACTCTAACAGTACCAATGCTGCTGCTGGTGCCTATGCTCAGGCCAACGTAATCTTCCCCATTGCTCTCTGCGCTGGTGCCATTTTGATGATTTAGGCTGACTTTTACGATTCATGACTAGAATTTATATCTTTTCTACACTTTTAAATATTACAGATGCATTCTTTTGCATAGACATGAAGTTGTAACTCTTTCAACATGTAAAGTTTTTCTTAAGAGCCCGCCAGCCATCGCATCGTTATCGCAAAGGAAAACTGAAAATCTGGAAATTAGGAACCTAAAACAGAGCAGCAGGAGAGCAAAAATCCTACAGCGGCTACAATGTCAGAGGGCGAGTTGTTAGTTGGCTCATCAAGCAGCATACACAAGAGTCCTGTGCTTCATGCAGACGTGCCACTACCCGAACCGCTGCCCCAGCAGCAGAGCAGGAAATCACAGTCAAAGGGGCCATCTCTCTTTACACAGTCAATCAGGGCCGTGTTTGGTTTCAGAAAGACTTCATTAACGTTATTTGTTGCCGTCACGCTGGTGGTGGTGTTCTTAAGTGTACCACTGTCTAGAGATAACGCCCTTACTGTCCCAGCGCCAGAACCAGAGGAACTCACTGCGGCTTGGTTAGACTTACAACGTATCTCTCTTAAGCCACATCCATACGTCTCACATGCCAATGATGAAGTACATGACTATATTTTACAAAGAGCAAATGCCTTGGCCTCTAAGAGTGAGCTTAATATCACAGTGGATGACGATATGGCGTCAGGGCTGACATATTTCAATGTTCACTCCATTTGGAAGTCAAATTCTCCCGACTATTTCCCATTGCATCACTTCAAGAGTTCAAATGTTCTTGTAAAGATCGAAGGGAAGGATCCCAAGCTCGATGGCGTCTTGTTGAGTGCTCATTATGATTCTGTTGGCACTTCATACGGTACTACAGATGACGGCGGTGGTGTTGCTACTTTACTCGGTATCCTTGAACACTATGCCACTACTGGTGAAAAGCCATTGCGCACGATTGTACTCAATTTCAACAATAATGAAGAGTTTGGGCTATACGGCGCGATTGCCTTCTTTGAACATTCTTGGTCCAAATTGGTGAAATATGTGATCAATTTAGAAGGTACTGGAACAGGTGAACGCGCTATTCTTTTCAGATGTTCAGATTATGGTGTTGCACAATTGTACTCATCTGTGAGATCTCCCTTTGCGTCGTCTATCTTTCAACAGGGATTTGCCACAGGCGTCGTCAAAAGTGAGACCGATTACAGAATCTATACGGAGAATGGAATGAGAGGATTCGATATCGCTTTCTATAAACCACGAGACTTGTACCATACTCCATCTGACTCTATAAAACATACATCCAAGGGTGCTCTATGGCATATGCTTGGTAATGCATTGGATTTGACAAAGGCCCTTGCCAATGCGAAGACCATCAGTGAAGATGCAGAGACTTCCGCAGTATTCTTCGATTTACTGGGGTTGACTTTCTTTGTAATCCCATTGAAATCATTGGTAACTATCAATATGGCCTTGTTGATCGCCATCCCCTTTACTCTATTATTTTTTGGTGTTGTCATCCATAAGAGAAAGATTTGGAATACCGGATTTAGCTGGTTGAGACTCCCAGTTTCCCTTCTGATCTCCGGAGTTGCGGCTAATTTTATGAACTATACGATCTATCATTTCAATCCATATGTCGTGTCCAGGGATTTCCTCACACCGCTCATTGCAGTTTCATCGACGTTCTTGTTTTTCAACTATTCAGTGTTGACGATATCTCAAAGTTTCTGGCCAGTTCATGATTTGAAGCTGATAATTACGCTAGAGGTGTTCGCTGCACTATGGATCATCTTGCTGTATGCTACAATCATAGAGAAGAATTCCAATTCTGTTACTGGTCTCTATTTGTTCACTATCATCTACTTCTTATATGGGGTTTCTTCAATTTTAGGTCTATTTGGTATCTCAATCGCTGTTCCAAAAAAGAAGGTCGTGGATTTAGCATTCGATTCGATCGGATCAACAGCCCACTACCAGCAGGATGACTACAACGAATCTTCCCCATTATTAGCCAACCCTCGTACTCATGAGATCGAAGATGGAACTGAACAATCCGAAGGAGAAACTCATCCAGAACATAATTCATTCACCTATGATTGGAGTTTGCAGTATTTCATCTTGGTCCCGGTGTCTTTCTTGTTGTCATACATCTCTGTGGAACTTGTACTTGAAGGATTGAACCAAACGATTCAAGAGAGTTTAGCCTCTCACGAGCTCCTATACACCATGATCTTGTTCTTCTCGTTTTTGCTTACGATCCCATTGCTCAGTTTTGCTTATAAGCTCAACTATCTTTTTGCTATTGTGTTAATTCTTACTATTTTCGGAAGTGGCTTACAGTCTCTGTTCTTGACTCCATTTACTGCAGATGCCCCAATCAAATTCAGATTCGCACAAGCTGTCGATCTGAGCAATGGTTCTCACCCAACTGTTGAAATCTTTGGAAGAGAAGGATTCTTGAAAGATCTTATTTTGGACTTACCAAGTATCAAGGAGTCAAAGTCCACTGTTTCTTGTAAACCTCAAGGTGACGGTAATGAGATTTGTTTTTACGATTCTGCTGAGAGGCCATACTTGGCAAATGGTACTACCGAAGACAATAATTATTCCTCATACTTAAATGTTGAGATTTTGAAGACCAAGGATGACTCTGAAGCCTCTCCATATTCACCGATGAAGGCTGAGATCTCCATCAACGCCGAAGACAACAGACACTGCTTCGTTTCATTCAATACTACATCTTACAAATTTCCAGCTAAGGACAAATCGCCGGTGAGAATTGTGACTATCTATAATGATAAGGCTTTGAATGCTTCGTTTGTTGACTATGAGCTTGCAACTTTACCATCTGGTGGATCTCGGGACTCAAAGGGCAATGAAGTCTATAAATTCCTACAAGGTATTGATGATATCTCATTGCACAAGACCAGCTGGGATCAAAAGTCATATCATCTCGGGATCCAATGGGTTCCTAAATGGCTTGAGGATGGTGAGGAGCAGGAACCAGTTGATTCACCAAATAACAGATTAGGTATCAATGTTGTCTGTTACTGGGGTGAATGGGATGATGTATCCATTGTGGATGGTATTGCTAGGCGGAAAGTGCCTGCATTTGATGAATTATTGCAATATTCGCCAGCGACTACTTCATTCTCCAATAGGTATGAAGGGTTGGTGAAGATTGAGAAATATGTGGAGTTGTAGCGACGTTATGACCAGTGTATATTTTGTTTTATTTGTGTAACAATGTTGCTAATTCATTCCAGGATTGTATGTGCTTGATGTTTAATGGACCCTCAAGGCCTTCAACATATGGGATGTTGTACTTCTTTAATTTGGACAACGCCCCACCATTCCCAAAAGCAATTCCACAATCTGCCTCCAGGATAGGGAAAAAGTCACTTGAGCTGTCACCAATGTAGTAGATCCCATCTTGGATGCCGTTAGAACATAGATCTCTTTTGATTATGTTGAACTGTTCTAGTTTATCAGACCCTGTTCTTAGATCTCTCACAGAAGAGACATTTCCAGTAAGGACCTGGTCCACTTGTTCAAACTCATTAGTGATGAAACGGATCTTGGAAACGTCCACGCCATTCAATGAAAGAACTCTTCTCATAATAATAGATGTCCAATTGACACTCAGGATATATACCGGAATGTCATTGAGCTGAAGATCTCTAAGAAACTCTATGGAGCCAGCGAATAGCTGAACGTCCTTGGCCTGCTCCTCCAATGTGGATACTCTAACACCTTGGAACAACTTCACTTTGACATACTCATCAACAGAGCTCAACTCCACAGACCGCAGTAGTTGCTGATACCGAAGTTCCTCATCTACTGTGCTGGGTGAAGGTGTCACCTTGATAAACTGATCATAACTACGCCGGTATAGATCCACAAAATGGCACCAACTGTGATTATGGCTCTTTGTGCTATATGCAGCCTTGGCGACCAAGTGTATGGTGTCAGACGATATCGTATCATCCCAATCAGCAATGAACGCCCTTAATCTCCTCATGGTCTTTTCCTCAGGGATTGACTGCCCGCAGCGGTAAGCAGAAAATCAGTTAAGATCCCCAAGTCCGCTCTTTGAGCAAAGTTCCGCTCGCGGAATTTGTTTCCGTTTTGCAACAGACACGGAATTTTTTTATCTTCGATCCAATCAAGAAATTCCGTCAATCTTTTTATCAGATAATTCCAAGTTTTCAAATATAAAGACCACTTTGAGAACTATGCTTGACGGAAGTCCATTCGTTTCAGACCGCATACACAAAAGGCTCAGTGGCTGAAATGGATCCAGAGACTCAGAAACCTATCGTACAAGATGGTCAAGCCATGTTGGAACAACTTGGGTATAAGCAGGAACTCCACAGATCTTATTCGATCTGGTCCCTTGCTGCCTTTGGTATCATCACACTGACACCTCCAACTGCTATCATGAACACTTTAACCACACCTTTGTCCACTGGTGGCGCACAGGCCCTTGTTTGGGGTTATATCATTGTGGCAATATTCACTTTCCTTGTTGCACTGTCCATGGCTGAAATTGCTGCTGTTTACCCCGTGAGTGGAGGTCCGCTATCGTGGGCTTATCAACTTGGTGGCTCCAAAAATATGAAGATCTTAGCTTCATGGTATACAGGTTATTTCAATATTTTTGCGCAGATTGCCTTTGCTGCCTCTGCAGCTTTCCAGGGTGTCGTTATGATTATATCTGCCGCTGCCCTGCAACATCCAACATTTGTACCAGAACGTTATCACTATGTGCTCGTATCCATTGGATTCATTTTCTTGTTCACTTGCAGCAATATCTTTGCGAACAGGTATCATTCCAACTCCACAGTGCCGTTGATGGTGTACAACGTTGGTGCTATTGTTGCCATTATGATCACACTGTTGGTCACTGCACCAAAACGAAATGATGCAAAATTCATCTTTACAGAGTATACCAACATGACTGGTTTTTCATCCCATGGTTATGTCTTCATCTTGGGTCTTTTACAAAGTGCGTATACCTTCACCGGTTATGACTGTGTCACGCATCTTGCTGAAGAAGCCAATACGGATACTTATAACGTCATTCCAAAAGCTTTGATGACCGTTATTACAACTTGTATCATTTATGGCTTTGTCTTTGTCGTTGTTATCTGTTCAGTGTTGACCAATATCCCTGACCTTGTTGAATCACCAACTGGATCCGCTTTTACTCAATTGGTGTACAATTGCGTTCAAAACACACCAGCGACTGTGTTCATCATCTTGCTCCCAGCTCTTGCTGCTTTGTTTGCTGCAGAGACAATGACATTGGCCAATTCTAGAACGATTTACTCCTTTGCTCGTGATGGTGCTTTCATCTTCCCAACCTTTTTCGCCAAGGTGTCTAACAAATGGGGCGTTCCGATTCCAGCACTGTTGTTCTCTATGGTTATTCAATGTATCATTGTGATTCTCTATTTGTCCTCTGATGTTGTGTTCAACACTATTTTGTCGCTTTGTACGATTGGTCACGAGTTGGCATATTTAGCACCTATTGCTCTAATGCTCTTTGGAGGAAGATCCAGAATGCCGAAGAACAGACCATGGAACCTGGGAAAGTTGGGAGTTGCCGCAAATGCCATTTCTGTTTTGTGGCTTTTATTTGTGTCTATTACCATGTTCTTCCCAACGGTATCACCTGTTACAGCTGGCAACATGAACTATACGGTGGTGATCATGTTCATTGTGATCGCGTATGCCTCCTTCTGTTGGTTTGTTCAAGGCAAGAAGACTTATAAGGGTCCTTCTGAGGTTCTTGAGGAAGGGACTCTAGAGCTCGATGGAGTCTCTGACGATGTTGTTGAAGTATCCGCTTCAAATGAGTCAAAGTTATTAAAGCAGTAAGTTTTGTTTATTCGATTGATTTTGTTGGTTTACTGTGTGACTGTAGTCAATAAATTTAATAAATAGAATAAATAAGAATAAATAGACAATAAATAAATGGAAAGAGCAGCAAGACCTCCTACTTTGTTGGGTCATTCTTCTGATAGCCATAGAACCCGTCAACACGGCCTTGAGTGTCCATCATCTGCATATATCTCTCCGCAAGCTCTCTGCAATCCTCAAAGTTGTTGACACCTTTGTTCTTGTAGCACTTCTCGAGGGCGTTACGACACACTTTAAGGGCGTTGATACGGATCCATTGCTCTCTGATCATAGACTCCTGCGCCTTGCGGAGGTCGCTGTAGTTGTCGTAGTCAATCTCGTCGAAGGACACTAGCTCGTTTCTCTTATGCTCTGCGTTAAGTCAGTAAATCGAAACCATCATCTTACCAAGTCACTCACCTCCCATCGTTGGTATATGTGGTTATCCCTACTCCTGCTGTGATTGTTGTTGTTGTTGTTTGGAGTTGAAGTTCCCCTGAAATTTCCTATGAGCACCAAGAAGGGTGTGCGCGTAACGATTGAGTCGAACTCGGGCAGGACTCACTAGTAGGTTGGTTCAGTTCTACAGAAGGACAAACACACCATAGATTGTTTTCTGCCGACCAACTCTCAAGGTTTTTTGTATCACGCAGCCCTTTAGAACCCATCCAGCACAATTATCGTCTCCCACGTCCTCTGCCCCAAAATCTTCCGACGACCGAGGCCCTAAAATTAAAGTCTAAAATCAAAAACTCGAAAGAGAACAAATAACAAAACAGACCAAAACCCACAGAGAGCAATAACAAGAGACAATGCCACAGCCATTGCTGGCTCTCAATGCCCAGTACGTGTCGTGGGCCCATACGGTGTGCGCTTCGTCAGCGTTCCTAGCTGCGCTGGTGGTTGGGTACTCACTCCACTACCACAAGATTGTGGAGAATGGCCACTATGGATATCCTGATGAATGGTTCCCTTCCGTGAGCGCCACTATTGGTGATCGTTACCCTGAACGTTCCATCTTCCAGATCTTGATTGCATTGACATCTGGTCCAAGATTCCTTCTGTTGATTATATCCTTCTTGAGATATCACCATGTCAATGGAGGCACGTTTGCCCTTGTTGGTCTCATTGTCGGTGTATTGAGAACCGTAACATGTGGTGGATGGGTCTACATCACTAGTACGGATGACCATGATGCCCATGATGTGTTCATGATTGCATATATTATTCTTACAATCCCATGGGAATACTTTGTCATTTCTTCTACACCGAAGGGATCATCATTGAGAAGCAAAAGATTCTGGACATCAATCTCATTCTTTGCCACACTGGTGCCACTTGTATATTGGTTCATTCAGCACAAAGTTCATAAGCTCGCTGGAGCTTATTCCATATATGCGTATTTCGAATGGTCTTTGATCATCTTGGATATCGCTTTCGATGCCTGGACAACTGTGGATTTCGCAGATTTGACTATTGTTCTAGATGGCACCAAACTAGACTTTGAAATAGTTGATAAACAAACTGAATCCCCGGACTTGGGTAAACTGAAACCAAAACTCAGAGATGACATCCCATTTGTCGAGATAATCACAAATACAATCAATTCTTTCATGTTCTGGTCAGTGGTGACCTCTTTACCTCTTGTGGTTTGGTACTTCCCATTGTGGAACATGGGTATCTCTGGTTTCGAAGTCTCCATCTTGGCGAATGTCTTCACTTTCCTCCTCTTATTACCGCCCTTGAAGAAACTATTCACTACAGCACCTCAGATTCCTCGTTTCCTAGCAGTATTTATCGGCGTTGGTTCCTACAAGATTGAGAATCCCGACTATAGGCTCCTTGCTATCGGTATCGGTTGTGTATTTGCATGGATTGCCTTTGCTAATGAAGTTCATTATTATTCTTTCGACTCAACACGCTCCAAATATTATGCAACCTCATTCACCATGGGTCTCATCCTTTCTTCCATTGCCAAATTCTCCAACTACACAAATAACCCAATCTGGCCGATTTTGAATGAGAATATTGGTGGGTGGAATAAAACCGGTATCCTAATCGGTATTATCTCTGCCTTGCTTACGCCAAAGCCAAAACCAACTCCATTCCTCAATCCAACTAAGGAAAATACACCGCCTTTCATCATCACGGCTGTTGGCCTAGGTTCCTTACTCTTTAGTTTACATGCCATGCTTACCGATTCTTCCACCATGATCACTTGGCTGTGGGAAGGTTATCCAATCTCAGGTCCGGTGCCTGTTCCACATGGTGCCATTACCATAGTCACTGCATTGATTGGAACCTGCTTGGGTCTGACGACTCCACAGATCAACTCTCCTTTATTTATATCACTTGGTTGTTTCTCGGCTATGGTGTTGTACATTCTTAGAGGATGGATAGGTTATGTTGGTGTTCTAGGGTACACATTGTTCCTCACAACTTCTGTTCCAATTTACTTGAACGAGGCTGCAAAGTTCCAACCTGGCAAGCTGTTCCCACTGGTTGGATTGGTCAATATCGTACTCTTACTCGCACATGTTTGGATCGTTGCATATGCATTCGTCCCAGCAGGTTGGTTACTCAGAGAGAGAACCGATATCATCTTGGGATCATCTACTGTTCTTGTTGCGTTGGGTCTCTTTTCATTCAACAAATTGGAGTCTGTTCCATTGAACGTGAAAAACTCTTTGCCTAAGTTAAACAGAATTTTGATCAGTTTTGGAGTTCTAAGTGCATTGATTGCCTATTTGCGCTTCCCGGTGACAGACCCTCTGCCATATCATCCGGACTCTAAGTTGTTCACTGCTGGTATCTGGACCATCCATTTCGGGTTAGACAACGATATGTGGGCATCCGAAGGTCGTATGCGTGACTTGATCCGTGATTTGGAGCTCGATGTCGTTGGATTATTGGAATCGGACACGCAGAGAATTATCATGGGTAATAGAGATTTGACTCAACAGATTGCAGAAGAGTTGAACATGTATGCCGATTTTGGCCCAGGCCCAAACAAACATACCTGGGGTGCTGCTCTATTGTCAAAATTCCCTATCTTGAACTCTACGCATCACTTGCTGCCATCTCCAGTGGGTGAATTGGCACCTGCTATCCATGCTACATTGGATGTATACGGTGAGCTTGTAGATATTGTTGTGTTCCATTCTGGTCAAGAGGAAGATGAGGAGGATCGTCTCTTGCAATCACTGGGCGTGAGAGATATCATGGGATCGAGCGATAGACCAATGGTGCTACTGAGTTATCTCGTTACAAACCCACTGGAGGGTAATTACAACAATTATGTCTCGGAAAAGAGTGGAATGCATGATGTCGATGCCAGTGACTGGGACCGATGGTGTGAATACATTCTGTACAAGAACTTGAAGAGAACAGGGTACGCTAGAATCAGCAGGGGTACCATCACAGATACAGAGGTACAAGCTGCTAAGTTTGTAGTCGGTTCTGTGGGTGCTCAAGGCTACTCTCAAGAGAGAATTCCAGAGGACCAAGTCCCGGAAGATATGAGATTCCCATCGAAGTTCTACGGAGAGGGTGTGAGAGGCCACGCATTCCACGTCTTTGACGAGCCTCGTTACTTTTCCTAGATGACTTTCAAATTTTCCTAGATGACTTTTACTTGATGTTTTTGTTTCAAATTCCTTTGTAGTCTTCATGAAAGCTCGTCGCCAGTCTGCCAGATCATTGTGCTCCTCTAATTCATAGCAGCCAGTTCCTCGGGAAATCGCGACAGGCATTTGGCAATGGAAACATTTCAACCAAAACCTCAAAACCTCAGAAGGTCTCGGCCTACAAAGAAAAGCCGAAAGGGAACAAATGTCTAGCCATCGCAAGAGTTCCACGTTGAGTCTGAATGCCAGTCGAAACAAACCACTGCCTCCGATATCGTTAGATCCAGGGGACCAGTTGATACTGGACGGCCCCAAAGCGGTTCAACAAGACACATTCAGCAACCCCAGCATAACAAGTTCCTCGATGTTCCAGCCAAAGACTCTGAAAAGACGTAATTTGAAGAAGCTGACTCTAGCAGATGAATCAAAATCACCATTGGCTGCACCTTCAGTACTATCAGCTGGTTCAAAGTCTCTACAGACCCCAAGATCGATACTGTCATCAAAAAGCTCCGAAGATCTAGAACTAGTGGAGACCTTTGGGAAGTTGTCAGTGTCAATAAACAAGGAGTTTACTCTAAAGCAACAAGATTTGCTGACACTCAAGTCACTTGGTGAAGGACAAAGTGGCGTTGTGTCAAAAGTCTTACATGTCCCTACCAATAAGATTATGGCAAAAAAGCAGATAATGTTTGAAAAGAACTTCAAAGTGCAGAATCAGATCCTAAGGGAACTCAAGATACTCACTGAGGTCAATAGTCCATACATCATCAAGTTTTATGGTGCCATGTTTGTGGATATGAGCTCTTCATCGTCCGCATCTACAATAACACCAACGATGAAGGAACAAGATGATCAAAAGGAGTCAAAGCAAGCAGTAATAGCAGACAAATCAACGGAAGAATCACCCACACTTACTTGTAATGGTGTGATAATATGTATGGAGTACATGGATTGTGGGTCTCTTGACTACATATTGAAGAAGTTGGGCCCATTGAAAGAAGTTTATCTCTCAAAGATCACTCATAACATCCTACAAGGTCTTAACTATCTTTATGCTACGCACAAGATCATACATAGAGATATCAAACCTTCCAATGTTCTTCTGAGTTCCAAAGGCGACGTGAAGATTTGTGATTTTGGAGTGAGTCGAGAGCTTAACAACAATTCTATCGCAGACACTTTTGTTGGAACTTCGACCTATATGTCGCCAGAGAGAATCCAAGGTGATGTGTATAGTATCAAAGGTGATGTGTGGTCTCTCGGGTTAATGTTGATTGAGCTCTCGACTGGTGAATTCCCACTCGGAAAGAAGGATACACCAAATGGCATCTTGGATTTATTGCAGAGAATCGTCAATGAGGAACCACCATCGCTCTCGAGAAAAAGATACAGTAAGGAGCTGTGTGACTTCGTCGAAGTCTGTTTGAAGAAACAGCACGAACGTCCAACCCCACTGGAGTTATTGAACATGCCATCTGGTTTCTTGAAGAAGTACGATAAGGAAGAGAGCGCGCCGCTATTGAGACATCTTGCTAAAAAACTAAAGAAGCCGAAATAAATCAATCACGACACTACATAATAAACATCTCTTTGGATCAAGGATACTTTATTAATGTTTGTACTAATTCTCTGGTGATATAATTATGTTTGACAACTTCTCACTCAGGACCTGTCCCAGCTGGATAGACCTTGATCCATGCATTTTTTGACCAATCCAATCAACAAAGTCATCGTCCAAACAGTCAATAGCACTACCTCCAGAATCCATATCATCATTCATGTATCCGATTACGAAGCTCCATTTTTTGATAGTGCTCTCTGCACAGGTATTCCATCTTATAGTTTTGTGGAGTGAAATTATTTCAGCAAGCCATCCTCAGCCTTGGAGGACAACGCAACCACGACAAGGTTTGAAGCCTATCGGAATTTCACTGTCAAAGAAACTTGAAAGACTAGCATACCATACATTTTACCATTTGTTGTTTGGTTCTGAAATTGTTTGCGGAGTTTAATGGGTGCAATTACAATATAGCGTGATTGAGTGCTGTAGGTATGGAACCGGTTTGCACCAAATTTTGGAAGTGTGTATATTGCGTGCCTCCTATGCTTCAGCCTTCTCTGGTTCTGTATAAGACTTACGTTGTGAAAGTAGGGTGTCTCCTTATCGGAGAACAATTTTGTTATAGGACTGTAGAGAACTTCCGCTCGGTAGTCTGGTCTTAGGTCTTATCAGAGGCTATGGAACCGATGAAACGTTTCAATGATAGATATGTTCATATTTTTTCAAATATTCTACCATCCAATATCTATGATCTATTGCTATCATTCACAATACTCGTCGTCACTCTACTTAGTAGCATACCACACCTATTTTTGGTCGGCTCAAAGCCTCATATCTGAAAGAGAACGTCATGTTTAAAATGGAAGACATTACAGAGGCTCACGTCATCGTTAGTATAATTTTACTCACTGCTCAGAGATAGACCTCAAATTTCATCAAGGTAATTTGTAAATACTAAACCTAGCCGTGAATTGATTCATTACATATGTACTAAGTATATCTCAAGACTCATACTATGATAGTCTAGTGCTGGGATTTTGATGTTAGCCGCAGTGAAATTTGAATACAACAATAAGCCAGCCCCTAATATCATAGAGAGCTCAGTGCTGACCCAAAAGAAGCATTACCCGATAAGGTGGCAGGTGCACTACATTGTTTTTTCGCTTTTGTTTGCCTTATGAGAAATTGGACAAGAGCGTGGAGTGACAGCAACATAAGTTGCGTCATGATTGGAGAGGAGTGTCTGTTTAGTGAATCGTGACAACGGAGATCTGTTGGTTTCCTAGTGACAACTCACAACCTACTAATTAGTACTTTCAAGACAGCGAACTGTGGGTTACAGTGATCTGCATTGCTGTCTCTGAAGGAAATATCATATATGATGTCTCCAGGGAAGCTTAGATTATTACTTTCAGACCATTAGCGGTGCCAACGGTCATGTAAAACAGCTATGGTGATTACTTTACTGTGTACTATTCAGTTTGCACAGAGTCTAAATTGAATGTGAACAGTGATACAATGTTGTCAATGTTCATATTCCTTAATAGAATAAGATCTCTAAAGAGTCCACGAGGTGGGCCCAATAGCGAGCGCTCCTACAGGATCGTGGCGGTGATCTATCTCATGTGTCCCTCTTGGCCATTGGGGGGAGAGCCCAGACTTGCATGAATCACCAAAAGAGGAAGTAAAATCTGTAGAAGGAACATTCCCAAGCACTTATCTTGTGAAGAGTTCGTCGTTATCCAGTCTGGGCTCCACATAAATATCCCAAGCTCAGGTGCAGTTCGACGAACAAATTTTGATAGCTCCCTGATAATTTGATAAGGGATTGCATAGATGACAAGGGTTGTAATCCATTGAAAGGTCATCGTGCAAACTAGTACCACAGACAAAAAAGGACACCAGAAGCCTTCCAATTCGGACGGTTCTTTCGGAGAAAAGGCAATCAAGAAGAAAAAGATACAGTTGAACGAACCAATGGCGAACCCAGCAATTACCAGGTTGAAAAAGTCTCTGGATTTCTTTCCCCATTTCTGAAACCTTTCAGAATTCTTAAAAACCGCTGTATCTCCCTCTTGAAGTCTTAATCTTTCTGTGAATATAATCGACAGGTCAATGCTCGAATGTGTATAACACTCGTCAGGTCTGTTCAATGAGAGAGCCATGACCTTGTCAGCTTTGGATTCAACAAGGTCATTTATATTCTTATGGGCATACCAGCCCTCTGTACTATAGAATAACCGTTGGCGGCACACATCCCAGACCTCCTCATGGTATAATCTGAGGTCATATTTGAAACATATGACCTCACCGTGAACTTCGAAGACATTTCCAATATCTAGATCATCATTGGTGTAGTTGTATCCGGAGGTACTTTCAATTTCAAAAAGTTCATTAATTGAGGCATCCCATGTGAACAGCTTGAACTGTAGTGAAGATGATTTGACGTTTCCAGAATAGTAAGGAATCATGACGAACATGAGGTTCATAAGGCTTGCGAGAACTGCGATCGCTCTCCATCCTGCATCTGCTCCTGCCATGCTGTATCAATGTTGTCATTCTAACAGAGTGAACATTAGGCCAGATGTGTGCAACCATAAATATTTATATATATTTGAGAACTTTTATCACTGCATGGATATATATTTCTCGTTGAGAACTTTTGTTGGTACAGAAGTATTATACATACCTGTGAGAACTTTTATTATTTACTACATCAAGTCTCAGTATCATGAAGAGAAGAATATGGGAATTATTGACTAATAGGGTAGGCGATCTCCCCAGACCTCTTGTAGAATGGTACGGTGTGCTTTTCTGTTTCGAATATGTAGCCAACCAAACTGCCTTCGCTATACTCTTAGATATGCCTGCAGCGGCAGCGCTGGCTCCAGTAGAGCAATATTAGCAACAGGCCACAACGGTAAAAACAGAAATGTTTCTAATATAAATAAAAGCAGGCACATGTAATGTTCTTCATTCAGAGAAGACCAGTTCCACATTAAGATTCCAGCTTCTGGTGAAACATGAGTGAAGAATATGTACACGGCTTTAGTGATATGGCGTGCAACTGCAACTATGACGATTGTGCCAATCCATTGGAATGTCATTGTAAGAGAGAGGATGAAGTATACGACATACTGGAAATAGCCTGAATCTAACCATATCAAGCTCATCAAGAAGAACGTGATACAGTTGAATGCAGCAATGATCATACCCGCAACCACGAACCAGAAAAATCTTTCCGTTTGTTTACCAATGGCATGCAACTTATATGAATTCTTGAAAACGGCAGAATCTCCGTCCTGTAGTTTAAGCCTTTGCGTGAAAATCGAAGAGAGGTCTTGGTTCATATAGCTTTGGCATTCTTCAGACCTGTTCAAAGATAGCGCCATCACTGCATCTGCTTCAGTCTCAATCACGTGGAAATAGTCGGCTTCTTTTTGATATTGGTACCATCTGCTTGTGTCATGTTTTAATCTATGACGAGTAATATTCCATATATCAATATGAAACGGCTCGAGGTCATAATGAAAACACACAACTTCACCTTTCACCTCCACAACATTCCCGATGTCCATATCGGTTCCGGTGTAGTTATATCCAGATGAGATATCGAGGTCATAAAGGTCATGAATGGATGCATCCCACGTAAAGAGCTTATAATGGAGAGTTGAGGACTTGATATTGGCAGCATAGTATGGAACCATGACAAAAATGAGGTTGAAGAGAGCGACCATTAGGGAGAAGCAGTTCCACCCTTGCATATTGAGTAACTTCTTGTATTCTTGTCAAAGCAAGTCTGGAGCGACGCTTGCCATTGCAAGAAGTACAACTTTCTATTGTGCAGGGAAATTTTATGAAGAAGGAAATGCAACCATGATCAGCGTCCTAGTAACTTATAGCACAGTCTTGAATTCGCAGTGAATTGTATTAAAAATTCTCAAGACTTACAAGAGCTGGTATGAGTTCATTAAGGTGATATGGTATGGACAGAATGGAGGAGAAGTAGTTCGCATTTCAATGCTTCAGCTTATCACCCTCTTTAGCCCAAACCCAACCTTCTGTACCTCTGACAATACCAAAACATAGGAGACCAACACCAAAAATCCTAACTGAGTTTCTCCACCAGATTGGGTTTCTCTTTAAGTTCTCCTGGGGTGTGATAGAATCGTCTCTAAACACTTGGCCAGTGGCAAACCAGTAACCGGCACCTAATGCCGTGACAGTGGCCATAATCTGGCAAGGAACACAGTCTTTCGTCTCTTCTGGTGTGAGATCACGAGATTCTGGTGGATTGAAAACTTTAAGAATGTTGGACATGGTTTGTTCTTTCTACTTTTAAGTGCTTTGTAAGAAAGAAACTCTCTACTGGGAGATTTTTCATGTGAGATGACTCTGTTATGGAAGAGATATCATTGGGATTTCTTCTTAAGGAAGTCAAGTAGCGCATATTTTCATAATCCCGTAGAGCTTCCAAATCAGGAAATCAACTTTTCAGGGTCGACGAAACTTCTCGAAACAGCCAATTCAATTAGTTGAAGTTCTAAACCTCGCTTTAAACCCACCAGTTCATCAAAAAAAACTTTTCTACTCGCATACGTTCCCAATCACCCATCTGAAGATTAGCACGTTTGTCATCCATACAAACAGATTTTCTACTATGTCCGACGACTGGAAGAAGACCTTGAATCTCCCTGAAAGGGACACTAGACCACAAACTGAAGATGTGACAAAGACTAAGGGTAACTCCTTTGAGGACTTCTATCTGAGTAGGAAACTACTGATGGGTATTTTTGAAGCTGGTTTCGAGAAGCCAAGTCCTATCCAGGAAGAATCCATTCCTGTGGCGCTTGCTGGTAGGGACGTTTTGGCCAGAGCAAAGAATGGTACTGGTAAGACTGCTTCGTTTATCGTTCCAACTTTGGAGAAAGTTAAGTCCAAGGTGGATAAGATACAAGCATTGATCTTGTTGCCAACTAGGGAATTGGCTTTACAGACTTCACAAGTAGTAAGAACGCTCGGTAAGCATTTGGAATTGCAGTGTATGGTTACCACTGGTGGTACCTCATTGAGAGACGATATTGTCAGATTGCAAGAACCAGTACATATCCTCGTTGGAACACCTGGCCGTGTCCTCGATTTGGCTAGCAGACAGATTGCTGATCTTTCAGGCTGTTCGATCTTTGTAATGGATGAGGCTGATAAGATGCTTTCACAAGAATTTCAAAAGGTAATTAACCAAATCTTGGCCTTTTTGCCCGAAAAGCACCAGTCCATGTTGTTCTCTGCTACTTTCCCTTTGACTATCCAGAACTTTATTGCACAGAACTTAAAGAACCCATATGAGATCAACTTAATGGACGAGCTGACCTTAAGAGGTATCACAAACTACTATGCCTATTTAGAGGAGAACCAGAAATTGCACTGTTTGAACACGTTATTCTCTAAGCTTCAGATCAATCAGGCCATTATCTTCTGTAACTCAGCGAAGAGAGTTGAACTTTTGGCTAAGAAGGTCACTGAGTTGGGCTTTTCATGTTACTACTCGCATGCTAGAATGCCTCAGGATGCTAGAAACAAGGTATTTCATGATTTCAGACAAGGTAAAGTCAGAACGTTGGTTTGTTCCGATTTATTGACAAGAGGTATCGATATTCAAGCTGTTAACGTTGTCATCAACTTTGATTTCCCAAAGACTGCGGAGACATACTTGCACAGAATCGGTAGATCCGGTAGATATGGTCATTTGGGGTTGGCTATTGACTTTATCACATGGAATGACCGTGAGAACATGTTTAGAGTTGAGAAGGAGTTGGGCATTGAGATTCCGAAGATCCCAACGGTCATAGATGAGCGCTTATACGTTGCTCAGAACGCAAATACCGTTCCAAAACCATTCCCTATCCAAGAGATGCCAAAGGGCCACACCGAAGGATTCGGCTACAAAGGTCAACCGGGTGAACAGCAGCAACAACCATCATCACCAACTACTAGTACTCCATCACAGACTACGCCATCTCAAACACAGGTTACCCCTGTGCCACAACAGGCTCCACAGCAATCACAGCAGAGTTACCCACCTCAAGGCTACCCACAAGTTTACTCTCAGCGGTATCCTCCACAGGGATATTCTCAACAGTATCCACCGCAGGCATATGCTCAGGGATATCCGCCGCAGGGATTTCCACAAGGCGCTCCACAATTTCAACAGCCTGTACAACCAGCTCCTCAGCAATGAGTCTGGAGGACGTATTGATTATGACATAGTTATTTGTTTTGTGACTTATAGATAAGAAAGAAAAATATTAAAAAAAGAAAAAAAGTGAAGAATGTGTTTTAGGATGTGTTCTAAGAGTGAAGATTGATGAGTTGTCTTTTGATGGTTATAAAGGGGGAGTTTTGTTGCTTTTCTGCTTTATGATATGTGTGTTTCGTTGTGATTTCTCCGCTGATGTTTTTGGGTATTATGAGATGGCAGATTCATCATGGAATTTGAGTACGCTGTCTTATGCATATTGCCAATGTATATGGATAGCTGGAAATATTTTCCGGTATCTGAGTGTCTCAGAATATCCTTCTTGAATATTGTTCGTTTGATCCATGTCCAGCATTATGCACCTTGTGTGATTGTTTTGTGGCCATATCTTTTGTCAATGGCCTATTCGTTGATGAGTTAATGTGTATAGTGCATTTTGTTTGGTTTCTTGGGCAATCCTGCTATTTGTTCTTTGTTCTGCTCAGCGGCTAATGCGCTTAGTATCCAACTAAGTGGTGATGTCCTTGGGTAGCGTAATCTCTGTTTGGGGTCTTATGGGATCCTTTTGAAGTCGAGTTGGGTTTTTTGATCGTTCTCCAGAAGAGAATGATTGCCATTTTTCCTGTTGGGCTGCAGTAGTTAGTTTATGACTTCTGGTTTGTACTGCTGTAGTCTTTATAGCAACCGATTAATTCTTCTGGTCCCTGAAGCTGTCAAGACGAAGTCAGCCGGGGTCAGAAAAACTGGCGCAAAATTTATTGAACATCCGTGCACCTCTTGAGGAAAGTTTTAACTGAGGGCCAGGTACTTTAAAGCTTGATATTCGTCACTTTAAAACCAGCTGATCAACAACTTTCTGACTCCTTCTCTCATACCTAATCTCCCATAGCAATGTCCCTCAACCTCCTGGTGATCGGTAACGGTGGTCGTGAGCACGCGCTTGTGTGGAAGCTTGCGCAGTCCAAGTCTGTTAAGCACATCTATGTTGCACCAGGTAACGGTGGTACTGATTCCCTTCCAAACGTATCCAATGTCGCTATTGGTTCCTCTCCAGCTGACTTTGAGAAACTTTCACAATTCGCACAGCAGAAGCAGATTGACCTTGTGATTCCAGGTCCAGAACAGCCTTTGGTCGAGGGTATCACCACCGTGTTCAAGAAGATTGGTATCTCAGTGTTTGGTCCTTCTGCAAAGGCTGCACTAATGGAAGGCTCAAAGACCTTCTCTAAGGATTTCATGGCCAATCACAATATCCCAACTGCTGCTTTCAAGAACTTTAGCGATTACGAAGCTGCTAAGGCCTACGTGCAAAGTGTGTCTCACAACGTGGTCATCAAGGCTTCCGGTATTGCTGCTGGTAAAGGTGTCTTGATTCCAACTACCAAGGAGGAGGCATTTGATGCTTTGAAGCAAGTCATGGTTGATAAGGATTTCGGCTCTGCTGGTGATGAAGTCGTTGTGGAGGAATTCCTCGAAGGTGATGAGATCTCCATTCTGACCTTGTCTGATGGTTACTCGTACTACAACTTGCCAGCTGCCCAAGACCACAAGAGAATTGGTAACGGTGATACTGGTTTGAACACTGGTGGTATGGGTACTTATGCTCCAGCTCCGGTGGCCACGCCTTCATTGCTACAGCAGATCGATGATACCATCATTAAGCCATCTATCGATGGAATGAGAAGAGACGGCTTCCCATTCGTCGGTGTCTTGTTCACTGGTGTCATCATCACAGCTACTGGTCCGAAGGTGCTGGAATATAACGTGAGATTTGGTGATCCAGAGACCCAATCCGTGTTGCCATTGCTCACAGATGATACCGACTTGGCCCAAGTGTTCTTGGCCGGTGCTGAAGGTAGATTGGACTCTGTGGAGATCAAGACTAAGCAAAATACTTTTGCTGCGACTGTAGTGATGTCTGCTGGTGGTTACCCAGAATCTTATAAGAAGGGTGATAAAATCACCATTGATGAAGACATTGACGCTCTTGTGTTCCATGCTGGCACTAGAAAGGAAGATGGTGTCATCTACACTAACGGCGGCAGAGTCATCGCTGCTAGTGCTACTGCCGGCTCTTTGGAGGATGCTGTCAAGAAGGCCTACGTAGGTGTTGACAAGATCCATTTCGAAGGTAAATACAACAGAACCGATATTGCACACAGAGCTTTCAGAGATGCTAACAAAACGGAAGGCCTGACATATGCTACCTCTGGTGTCTCTGTTGATAACGGTAACTTGCTCGTTGAGAACATTAAGGCAATGGTCAAGTCTACTAGAAGACCAGGTGCTGACTCCGATATCGGTGGTTTTGGTGGTGTCTTTGACTTGCAAGCTGCTGGTTACAAGACCGATGAAACTCTTCTTGTTGCTGCCACTGACGGTGTTGGTACCAAGTTGAGAATTGCTCAGATCATGAACATCCATGACACAGTTGGTATCGATCTTGTTGCTATGAACGTCAACGACTTGGTTGTCCAAGGTGCTGAACCATTGTTGTTCTTGGATTACTTTGCCACTGGAAAGTTGGACATTGCCATCGCTGCTGATTTTGTCAAAGGTGTTGCTGATGGTTGTAAATTGGCCGGCTGTGCCCTTGTTGGTGGTGAGACCTCGGAGATGCCAGGAATGTACGAGCCAGGTCACTATGATACAAACGGAACCGCTGTTGGTGCTGTGAAAAGAAACAAGATCTTGCCTGATCTTGACGCTATGGCTATTGGGGATGTTCTTTTGGGTTTGAAATCCGATGGTGTCCACTCCAACGGTTTCTCACTTGTGCGTAAGATCATTGAGACATATGGCTTCTCTTATTCCGATGTTGCTCCATGGAAACCAGAGTCTACTATCGGTGAAGAATTGTTGGTTCCAACTAGAATTTATGTCAAGCAATTGCTCAAGCCAATCCAAAAGGATCTGTTGCTGGGTCTTGCACATATCACCGGGGGTGGTTTGTTGGAAAATATCCCAAGAGCCTTGCCAAAGCACTTGTCTGCTAAGGTTGACATGACTACTTTCGAAGTGCCAGAGATCTTCAAGTGGTTCGGTAAGACCGCCAATGTGCCAATCAAGGACTTGCTCAAGACTTTCAACTTGGGTGTCGGTATGGTTGCCATTGTTAAGAAGGAGAATGTTGCCGAAGCTACCCAGTTGTTGCAAGAGGCAGGTGAGACTGTGTATCAAATCGGTGAATTGGTTGCTAGGGGTGATGACATTGGTACAATCGTTGAGAATGCTGAAAATTTGTACTAAAAGAGTAATGAATTCTTTTTTGTTTGTTTGGATGTGTATATTACAGGTGAATAGAATAAAGTAAATGTTCTGTAAAATATATACAAGAAATCTAATCTGCTTGGAACGGTTTCTCTTTCAATGCCCTTGTGATTTGGTTCTCAACGTGTTGGTACACAGTGAAGGCCACACCACCGGATGTACCCACTTTCAACAGCCTTGGGAACCATCCAGCCCAGAAAGCTTTGATACCCTCCTCCACAAAGATTCTGTATGCACAGTTTAAAGAGTTTCTATAGAGGTAGAAAGTTTCACGACTCTGCATTCTAGTCTTGATGACATCGATTGGTTGTGTCACTGCGACAACCATAACGGAACTCGTGACACCAATAGCAAACGATAAGTAAGTATTCATTTCACCACCGTGGGCAAAGAACGAGCGTAACCAGGTGTAAGTACCAAATCTCACTGCACTGTTCGAACATTGTCTTATCAGAGTTGGTACAGTACCTTGTAAAAACCCACGGAACCCTCTGGTCTGATAAATCTCTTGCACAGCTTGCATGAAGTTAGCAGGTGGATTCTTATCCCATTTGCGCTTTGCTATTATCATTGGATGGTTTGCCAGTTCTGATGAAATGGATTTATGGAAGGTCTTTTTGACAGTTGGACTCTTTGGATTCTTCGTCTTCGGGGTATCTTCAACTGAGGAGGAAACATCGCGTTCCCGAGCACTTAGTATTAATGAGCTCTCGATCATTGTGGTCTTGATGTTCTCAAATGGGATGATCCAAAGGGATTCAACAAATCCGGTCATGGCGCCTGCAATAACCAATCTTGGGGCACTTGTCTTGCCATTCTCAGTCGCCATGAACTTGGAAGCCCAGTTGAACACAACAAATCTTGAGCCAGATTTGAGGGCATTTCCGACGTTAAGGGCGCCGCATCCTGAGAAGTAATGCTTAAATTGGTGTTGGAGTCTTGGAGATGGGATTACACCTCTACTGTCTGGGATTCGACGGTTCAACTGAGACACAGTCTTAGCAAATTCAAAGGGATAAGTGATTGTAGTCTGGGCAATGGAGGCAACAACACCGGATATTATAGCGGTTAAAAGGTTTGGCTGTATGGGACTGTCAGTACCCTGTCTTTTGGTGTTCAACGATGGAAATACTCACCTCCACTTGTAAGTCACGTTGTAATTTCGAATGGGAGAAGGGACGCTTCCCTCTGGAGCTTGGAGGTAGTTCCTCGGACATTTGCAGATCTCTGAACCGTCTCGGTCTTCTGTGTACACACTCAGTTGAATATGATTATGTCCCAAGTAAAGTTCATGAACTTCTTGCTATTACGAGGGTAATGTCATGTGACTCGGACATAGTGAAGGACGACTTCCGAGAGTGGCTGATTCTATTCTCTTTTAGCCAGTTCTATATAACAGATATGAAGTATAGATCATATCCCACAATATCTTTAAACCCATATCTCCCACCACAACGCTACCCAAACGTTGCAGAAGAACGGAGGAATCGTCTTGATGCGTCTTGTCCTACGAGTCCCCTCAGTCCCTCGTAGTCCTCATAGTCCTCTGCAAATCTCTACCAGGTCTCCTCTAGCCCCGCGCCCCTGGTGTTTTTCTTTTTTGCAGCGCCTGTGCCCGCCCAAAAAATCCAAAAACGCGTCGACATCTCCTTTAGAACAACAAACAACAAACGAGAAGCAGAGACCAGAACAGAACAGAGCAGAGCAGAATAGTAGCTACGATGTCCTCCCTCCCACAAGCCCCATCGGGCCCCCTCTCTTCCCTCGTGAACAATGGGCCAGTATCCATTTTCTCGTACTGCATGTCCTCCATCCTGATGACTGTCACGAACAAGTACGTGCTTGGGTTCTCTTTCAACATGAACTTTGTTCTGCTGCTCGTCCAGTCCCTTGTCTGTGTCGCTGCGATTGCCACGCTCAAGTCCTTTGGAGTGATCACTTATAGACCACTAAACAAGACCGATGCCAAAAATTGGGCTCCGATCTCTGTGTTGTTGGTCCTTATGATCTATACTGGTTCCAAGGCTTTGCAATTCCTGTCCATCCCAGTTTACACCGTATTCAAGAACTTGACCATTATCTTAATTGCGTATGGTGAAGTTTTGTTCTTTGGTGGCTCTGTCACCCCAATGACGTTGGGTTCCTTCCTATTGATGGTTTTGTCCTCCATCGTTGCATGCATGGGTGATCAGAAGGCCGGTGCCGTTGATAGTGGGTTGTTCTCCGCTGGCTACTTCTGGATGTTCACCAACTGTTTTGCATCTGCATCTTTTGTTCTCTACATGAGAAAGAGAATCAAACTGACCAACTTTAAAGATTTCGACACCATGTACTACAACAATGTCTTATCATTGCCAATCCTGTTGGTTTCCTCTTTGTTGCTTGAGGACTGGTCCCAAGCGAACTTAGAGGCCAACTTCACCCAATCCTCTGTGATCACAATGGTCATTTCCGGATTGGCCTCTGTCGGTATTTCGTACTGTTCCGGTTGGTGTGTTAGAGTCACTTCTTCTACCACTTACTCCATGGTCGGTGCTTTGAACAAATTGCCAATTGCCCTCTCTGGGTTGATCTTCTTCGATGCTCCTCGTAACATCTACTCCATCTCTTCCATCTTCTTAGGTTTTATTGCCGGTTTGGTCTATGCTGTTGCTAAGCAACAACAAAAGAAGTGATTATGGGACCCTCATATAGACGTCAGTGAATACTGGATATATTCTTCAAGGAGTTGTAGTGTATAATTTCATAATCCTCGTTCTGTAAGGTATACAGGGAATTATTCAGTCGTTCACAGATTTTTACTTCCGACCTTGAATCTGAAGATATACACCTTTTATTACCACGTGTCAATGGGTGTCCTTATATCAACGATGAACATCCGTCGTAGGTTACCATCTACACTTGCCAGAGTGTGGAATATACTTATAACAATCTTTGGGCCTCTCCAAGGTGATAAGGTGCTCGGTGGTTACATAATATGTGCCGATCTCAACAGAACATTGGCCATATTTACACCATCCCGAGCCCATCAACCCCCAAAAAAATAGACACACCAATTCCAACATCCAACATGTGAGGACTTCCTCCCGGTCTAATCTTCTTTTAAGCCGCTGCGCTAGCTTTCCCACCCAAATTGCAAATTATTCATCGAGCTCAACAACTCTGGAAACTCCGCAGGATCAACATCATCCTATATGATGTTGCACAGCCCAACGGGTAAAAAGACGCTCCTAGGACGTCAGCTTGGAATTATAACAATTGTGCGGCTATAAAAGGATCCCGAAAGGATGGCCCATTGAACGCCATCAGAGATCACTAAGCAATCACAATGGCCTTCATCGAGAACGACCCAAACGCTGAACAGCTCGAACCACCGTACTTGAAGCTATACTCCGCACCAACTCCCAATGGGCAGAAGATCACCACTTTCCTCCAACTGCTTGGTGTTGAGTACCAATACAGACGTATGGATCTTTTCAAAGGTGAGCAAAAGCAGCCATGGTACTTGAAGATCCATCCAAAAGGTGCCATTCCAGCCATCTCCAACGTTGATGTCGAAGGGCATAGAGACATCATCTTCGAATCTGCTGTAATCTTACAATACCTAGGTGAGAAGTACGACAAGGGGAGAAGGTACTACCATGATATCACCTCCCCGTACTATTGGGATCAGTTGAAATGGCTAACCTTTGATGTTACCACCACTTGCCCTAAACAGGGGTTCGCCTTCTTTTACCTCACCATGCTTAAGACTGAACTGCCACAAGGCTGGGAGAAGTACGAGAAGGAGACTGAGATGATCTACTCAGTTTATGAGACCCGCTTGAAAGAGAACGGTGGTTGGTTGGTCGGCAAAGGACTCAACATTGCTGATATCAGTGCTCTGCCTTACATCAGATGGAGTGTCTCTGCTGGTTTCAAGCTGGACAAGTTTCCTGCCTTGGCGAGCTGGATCGAGAGAATCGAGGCAGTTGAAGGTGTCAAGGAAGGTCTGGCTGTTGTTTAAATAAGATGCGATTTCATACTTAAACCCTATTTGTAATCCCTGTTAATGATCTCATACCCCCTAAGAAGAGAGCCACACCCTGGCAGGAGATGGAAGCATATTACAAATCCACGACGCGCGCTATAAAAGGGGCATGGAGCCCACTAAGAACACTGACAGCAGTATACAACAGACCATCGAACAGACAATTGCACACAATGGCCCCAATTGACGAAGGAGACCCAGACTATCCAAAGCTCGAACCACCATATCTCAAGCTATACTCTCTTGGTACCCCCAATGGTCAGAAGGTCACCCTGTACTTGGAATTGTTGAAGTTAAAGTACCACTACCGCCATATTGATATTTCCAAGGACACTCAGAAGGAGCCATGGTTCCTGAAATTGAACCCAAATGGTAGGATCCCTACTTTGTCTGATGTCGATGCCCAAGGCAAGCGCACCACGTTATTTGAAACTGGTGCTATATTGCAATACCTGGGTGAAAAATATGATACGGAAAGAAAATACTACCATGACCTCTCTTCGCCTTACTATTGGGATCAGGTCACCTGGTTGACATTTCAAGTCGCTTCTCATGCCCCATATCAAGGCCAGGCTAACCATTTTATCAGGTTTGCACCAGAGGATGTCCCGTACGGTAAGAAGAGATATAAAAATGAGACTGAAAGAGTGTTTGGTGTCTTTGAACTGAGGCTCAAGGCTAACAACGGTTGGCTCGTTGGTGAAGGTCTTAATATTGCAGATATTGCAGCTTACCCTTGGATTAAGAAGTATGACTTCATCGGGATCGATATCACCCAGTTCCCAGAGCTGAAAAAGTGGTTGGATAAGATCGATGCTATTCCTGGTGTTCAAGAGGGTCTTGAAGTCAAGTAAAAGGTATTAGCTATCTAAGTTGTAACAGAGATCTCCGATTACTTATTAAACAGAACAGTAACCACCATCGACTCTTATATCTGAACCCGTAGTATAAGAAGAAGCATCAGAAGCCAAGTACAGGTAAGCACCGACAAGCTCCTGGGGCAGACCCTCTCTACCCATTGGAATCAAACTCCACCATTTGGCTCTCACTTCAGTTGGGAGAACATCAGATAGCCCAGAATCGATATAGCCTGGTGAAACTGTGTTCACTCTGGCGAATCCCGCCCATTCCACTGCAAGAGACTTACCCAAGTGTAAACAACCAGCTTTGGCAACATTGTAGCAAGTCTGATAATTCGGAACGTTTACGATATGACCAGACATAGAGGCAGTGATGATGAAAGATCCAGATTTCTGGACCTGAAAGATACGACCCACCGCTTTGGCACAGTAGTAAACAGCGTTCAAATCAACATCGATCAAACGTCTCCATTTATCAGGACCACTAGCGTTCTTGGTCTCATCCAAGATGGCACCATCGACCCAGATGATACCAGCATTCGCGACAAACACATCAATGGTACCGAAATCCGTCTCGATCAACTGCATAACTTTTTCGACTTCTTCGTACTTGCTCACATCAACGAAATAGGCTGCAGTCTTGACTCCATACTCAGCAGCGAGCTTCTTGGCACTCTCCGTGGCCAACTCAATCTGATAGTCAACGATGGCGATCTGTGCACCAGCTTGGGCATAGCAATCAGCAACAGCTTGCCCAATTCCACGAGCGCCACCAGTGATCACGGCAACCTTGCCCTTTAGTGAAAAGTTGTCCCAGATGGATTTGGCGAGCTTTGGAGAAGGCCATGGCAGTGGCCCCTTGAAGTCGTCGGAGATGTAGGATCTGAAGGTATCGTTAGTCATTTACTTTCCTGTGGCTATGACAGAGGAAAATGAAAGGCCACAGTGTTCTATGAGTTTTTGACTAATACTTCTCCAGTTTTTATAGATTTCTTGGAGTCGGAGCATACCACCCTGCAGGTGAGATAATGCGGGGCGTAGTCTGTCGGAGCCTATAGAACCGCATTTTGACAGGGGTGTATTGCGCACGGAGAGATGATGACCATATCTAGACATGTCAATAATCAGTTACAGGCAAAGTCACATTTAGCAGCAGCTGATGCTTTCCCCTTGATCCACTTCGTCGTTCCCTTTCCACTTTCAAAACCTCATCGATCACATTGGGAAATCCTATTCGTTGCTTTCTTACAAATTCCATTTTCACGACTAATTATAGAAACACCTCAACATTTCATATAAAAGTAATCACATATACTCTTCTTGGAATATCTCGTTACGCAAAGAGATGAGGGTAGCTTTGGTCTCCTGTTCTTCTTTGGAATCCTTCTGCTGTTCTTCTTTTCTCTTGATTGAAGTCAACAACTTCTCAATGCCTGTACTCAACTTATCACGAGCCTCTGGGTTCAGAATAACATCATCAAATCCCAATAATTTCACAATAATTAAAGAACTGATAGAAACGATATCAGCCTTTAAGCCAAACTCAACAACATTGATCAGGACTTCGTTGAAATCGATCATCTTCAACAAGTTGTGGTTCAAGGTCAGCTTATACAAGATCTCAAAAGCATTCTTTCTCACTTCTAATGCACGATCAATCTTGTGCTTGAATGGTCCAATTTGAATACTCTCCTCATACTGCTTTCTAGCACCTAATTCGCCATACACATATGGCAAAATAGTCGGCAAATGTGGGACGAGGATGTTGAACTGGTTGTTCAGTGCGGTAATCAAAGTAATGATAGCAACTTGTTTAACCTCAAGATCTCCATCTTGTATTTTTTCAAATACTTGCAACAACAATGGATCAACCAATTCAGCAGTAAAGATGTTATCATAGGCCAAGATGAACTTAATGGCCGCAATCATGGTATAAACGATGGCCTTGTTTTCAGATTGGAGGATCTCGGTGGCTCTAAGATAGAAAAAACCCGATTCATTAGTATTTACCAAGATGAGACCAATATTTTGGGACGCAATCCGTGTTAAAGCTTCATCTATAGTATTTTCAGAATTCAAGATCTTTATCAGGGTATTCCAAATTGTGTTGTACGAATCAAATGGCAAGCCCTTATTGATCTTTAAGACCTGCTTAATGGCAATCAACAACAAGGAGCGATCTTCATTCGCCTCGATTTTAATGAGGAAGGATTGTAGATATTCATTCGAGTTCTTGGAAATCAACTTACCAAGAGTCTCAGCAGCATAGAACTTGGTTTCATCTTCCTTAAAGAATTCTTGTAATTGATCAACTGATGTAGAGATATCCATACTCAGTCCAACATAACCCAATAATCTAATGTTAAAGGCTGGATTTTTATGAGCGGCCAATTCTTGTTCTCTGGCGGCAACATAATCCACCAAATCCTCATGGACAATGATATTGGCCAAAATCTTGATGTTCTTTGGGTTATCACTGTTCTGTTCCAAAGTTGGAATCAAATCTGAGCCAATATTTCTCGAAACCTCCAACAATGCAGTTTCATCAACTTCGTCGATAGAGGCGGCTTTCAGAAAGATGTCTTTCAACTTGGCCTTATCGTAATTCAGATGGGACAATATGCGAAGGATCTGGGATTGGAAGTTGTCTGCCTCGAAGATATTGACAAGTAGATCACCAATCAAAGGATCCACTGAAGTGTATTGCGCAATTTCAACCAAAGAATCAATCACATGAGGCAGGTACGTTTTGTTACCTAGCAGCGTGATGTATTGTGCTATGACCTGTTGAATGGCTTGCGTGTTGATATCATTGGTATAATTTTCTGAGAGACTTGTGATGGAGTCCACAGTACTAATCACAATTGGTTCATACTTCAAAGTTTCGACAAACAAGTTCAAAATTTGTTCAATTTTAGCCTGAGGTAGAGTCTCCAAATTACCCACGGTCTGAATTGCCAAGTTTCTAATACCACTGTCATTCTTGGAGTTTGAAGCGATCTCAATGATCGAATCTGCTAAGGTTTCATTATAAGTCAAGTTCAACAAGTCAACAGCTGTCTCCATGGAGTTTGTCACGGTGATGTGATTTTTACTTATGAGACCACTATTCACCAAATCGACAATGTACTGAAACTCAAAACCAAAATATTCTAGCTGGTTGCTTTTTAGCACAGCCGAGTAAAATCTCAACAAGTCCAAATTGATACCGAAATTGTGCTCTCTCACACATAGAAGTAACAATTTCAAGTCTTCATCGAGAGCGCTGAAGTTTTGGAAGAAGTTCAACAAGATGTTATACTTAGTAGAACCATTACCCTTTATAGAGTTCAATTCCTTGATGAATCTAGTGACAATTTCGTGTCTATGGCTTTTCAAGAAAGACAGTGGATCATCGTCTTCATCACTCATTTGCACATCAGAGCTTGTTCTCTTACGACTGGATCTCTTTGTAATCACATGAACAGATGCTTGCACAATGACATCCAATGTGGTGATTTTCTCAAATGAGACGGCATCGGATGAATCTGACAAAGTGCTCAACAAGCTTTCAAAGATTCCTGTAAAGTAGACCTTTTGAAGGATCTCCGGGAATAATCTCACCAGTGTAGCAATGACTTTTGCAGACTGCTTACGCAACTTCCATGAGTTATCATCATTATCATCAACCTCGTCATATTCGTCATCAGAAAACTCGGCGTCAGAGAAATCGAACTCCTCGATATCGATGTCGTTGCTGTATGGATCATATTGTAAGAATCTCTTCGCAACACTCAAGATCTGGTCCATATAGCCATCAACAGCTCTGGAAGCAGTGATTAAGCTTTCGATCATCTGCAAAGACTCATAACGAACGTCATCAATCTTAGTTTGATCATCATCCAATTCTTGTTGGTCTAAATACAAGAGAGAAAATGCCACTTTGAATAAATCAGCCAAGTGTGGCTCACACAGGGTATAGTTAGACTTGATCAACGAAATATAAGTCAGGAGCTTCAAAACATGGCTTTCATACGATTTTGTTTCCCCAGAATTGATTAATTGAAGCACTGCTGTGATGTCGGATTCCTCTAAATGGACAGCAAGGAATCCCAAGGCGGCAATCGCCTTCTTAGCGACAATGGTCTCGCCCTTAAATATCGTAGTGCTAAGTTTTCTGTAGATCCATTTCAAATTCTCTGGGGTGATAGTATTGCCCAAGTTTTGAATAAGCACAGTGAGGATCTCAATGGCATCCAATGAATCAATCACTTCTGCCTCTTCAAGGATGGAGGGGAGTAAGATATCAGTCATCAAGGTACCAGTGGTCTTGTGCTTCAAGTTGATATGTCTCAAGACTTCGCCAATTGCCATCGTCTGAATTGAAGTGGTGATTGAACTCTTGCTCAATTGTGGTTTTCCCAACTTCTCGATGAGTGTGATAACCTCTTGATCCTCCAGGACTTCAACCAGCGGAGCAAAGCAACGAAGGGATTGATTCTGCACGTCTGGGTTCACATCGTTAAGCGCTTCGAGTAAGATGGCGGAAACTTGGTCAGAATAGTGATTCACTTTGTTCAGGATCAACTTGTGCTCCACGAGGAGCTTGTTTAGATCGCTGAGCGCCATGAAACGCAAGTCTGGATCAACATCACGGAACTTGGAACTGACCTCTTTGAGCTTCTGCTCTGCACTCTTGAAGTCTGTGGACATTGTGCTCTGTGTTCTGTGTTTTAGCGGTGTTGTTCAATTGGTGGCGGCTATTTGTTGATGTTTTGATCCTGTCGCGGTAGAAGTTACGGAGCGTATTACATGAGTACTTCCTATAAAAAATGCATCTCTATTAGTCCTTCTTGCTCTTTGTAGACTTTCCTTTCTTTGACTTACGCTCCTTGTTGGAATTGCCAGACTGTGGAAATGGGGTCTTTGTTGCTGATTTGTTCTGGAAATCTGCCTCAGAGACAAAATCAGAAACTTCGACTTGCTCAATGATTAGGTTACTCAACGGGTTCTGCTCCTTTGGTTTCTTACTGGATTTCTCACTTGGGGCAGAGGCGATAGATTCGTCTGATTCAGATCTAGACAGGGATTCACTGGAATTAGAATCAGATTCAGATTCAGAGCTTGTCTCAGTGGAATCGCCGTCCGAATCACCTGAATCCCTTGAATCACCCCCAGACTCATCGCTATCTTCTTCTTTTGCTTCATCTTTCTCTTCCACTTTCCTTTCCTCCTCCGTCTTTTCAGTTTTCTCAGCATCATCGATACCCTTAAGCACGGGCTCTTCGCCAGTCATTGCTTTCAAGATCTTCTTAGCTCTGACAGCATAGTCTGCATCTACACTTGTGAGTTCGTCATGCATATCCTTCTTCTTGGGCTTCAACTTCCCTTTTGGTTCCTCTTTTATCTTTTCTTCTTTCTTTTCTTCTGATGAAGTTTCTTGTAGCTTATTCCAAGATTCGATAACATCACGCAAAATGTCGGCCATTCTTTCCTTACCACCTCCTTGTAGCCCTGCGAAATAGTTTATGAGATATTCTTCATAGTCTTGGTCGATGACTTTAACATGTTTAAGTATCCAGTTCTGTTTCTGTTTAGAAAACTTCCAGCTGTCTTTCTCGGTAGTATACGTCTTCAAGTAGACGAGTTGGTCCTTCTCAGGGGGTGGTGCTCTTTCACTCTTCGGTAGCTTCTGTCTCTTTGCGGGTTTCTTATCAGCAGTACCCTCCTGCTCATCTGTTCTCACTCTCTTGGTGATCTTCTTCTGTTGTTTCTTCGTGAGATTACCTGTGTCCAAGTGCGTTGTCAGTGCAAGTGGGTCATTCTCCAGTTCCTCCTTCACTTTAAGACCGATACGCTTCCATGCAGGGATGTGCTCACTCATTGTATTCGTTATTTGTGTATCACCCTTTGGAGAGAAGTTCAAGCCCTGTGTAAATTTTTCTATGCGCGCGATGAGGCTCTGCAGTGAAAAATTTCAATGTGAGGAAATTCTCTTTCTTCCACAATTTCGAAGGATTTCACATTCAAATTACAGCAACATCCGTGTATGGTCTTCTAAGTCTGGGTGGGTTCTCTGTGGTTGCTAATAAGACCACAGTCAGTGTGTCCATTCCAGCAGGCCTCCACACGTTGCAAGAGCAATAGTACACGGTTTGAGTCTGATACATTGTGGTCTCTGTTGAGTCCCCGTGGGTATCTGATATAGAAGTTCGTATATATTTCCCCCTTTGTCAGTGTCGTGATGTAGTTTTAACGTGTTGTCTCATCGTCTTTGAGACTCGTCCGATTTGTAGTGTGGTGACACCTTGCTGGAGTTGTTGTAGTTGATGGCCGTCACACAACGCCCCATGTCACCGGGCGGTGTTGTCAAAACTGGTCAATGAAGAACCGAATTTTTGTTAACAAAAACATTTCTTCGACGGAGTGAAGAAAATCGACATTATACTATCGCCATTTAGACATAGTTCCAGAGATAGAACCACTCGCCCTCTCCCTTTCTCCCTCTTCAAAGACCATTTACGCAACTAGAATGTTTCCCCTACCCGGCGTGCCCCGGCCCAGGCCATCACCATATGCCCTGGGCAGTATAAAAGGCCCCTTGCTGGCCCCCTGGCAAGGGAGGGTGAGCAGTGAAGCCAACAGAAAAGTGAGTTGATTAACAGGATCAATTGATCTCAATTGACCCACATCGACATGTACAGTTACTAACGCGCACGTTACAGATGTCCCTCTCAAGCAAACTCTCCGTCACTGACCTCAACGTGGAAGGCAAGCGTGTCTTCATCCGTGTCGACTTCAACGTCCCATTGGACGGCAAGACCATTACAAACAACCAGAGAATCGTCGCCGCATTGCCAACTATTCAATACGTCTTGGAGCACAAGCCAAAAGCTGTGATTCTTGCCTCCCACTTGGGCAGACCAAACGGTGAGAGAAACGAAAAATACTCCTTGGCCCCAGTTGCTGAGGAGTTGTCCAAACTCTTGGGTAAGCCAGTTGAGTTCTTACACGACTCTGTCGGCCCTGAAGTTGAGGCTGCTGTGAACGCCTCTACCGATGGTAAAGTCTTCCTCTTGGAGAACCTCCGTTTCCACATTGAGGAAGAGGGCTCCAAGAAGACCTCTGAAGGTAAAGTCAAGGCATCCAAGGAGGATGTCGAGGCCTTCAGAAAGCAATTGACCTCTTTGGCTGATGTCTACGTCAACGATGCCTTTGGTACCGCTCACAGGGCTCACTCTTCCATGGTTGGTTTCGACTTGCCGCAAAGAGCTGCCGGTTTCCTCATGGCTAAGGAATTGACCTACTTTGCTAAAGCTTTGGAGAACCCAGTCAGACCATTCTTGGCAATTTTGGGTGGTGCTAAGGTCTCTGACAAGATCCAATTGATCGACAACTTATTGGACAAGGTTGACATTCTCATCATTGGTGGTGGTATGGCTTTCACTTTCAAGAAGGTGATCGACGGTACCAGCATTGGTAAATCCATCTACGACGAGGAAGGTGCTAAGATCGTTCCAAAGCTCGTTGAGAAGGCCAAGGCCAACAACGTTGAAATCGTTCTCCCAGTCGACTTTGTCACCGCTGATAAATTTGCTCCAGATGCAACTGTTGGCTATGCTACTGCTGAGCAGGGTATCCCAGAGAACTTGCAAGGTTTGGATAGCGGTGAGAAGTCCAGAGAGTTGTTTGGCGCCGCCATCGCTAAGGCTAAGACCATTGTGTGGAACGGTCCACCAGGTGTCTTTGAGTTTGACTCCTTTGCCGCTGGTACTAAGTCCATGTTGGATGCTGCCGTCAAGTCTGCCGAAGCTGGTAACACCGTCATCATCGGTGGTGGTGACACTGCCACCGTTGCTAAGAAGTTTGGTGTCGCCGATAAGTTATCCCACGTCTCCACTGGTGGAGGTGCCTCCTTGGAGTTGTTGGAAGGTAAGGAATTACCAGGTGTTGTCTACTTGTCTAACAAATAGGTTGTATTTACGAACGGGCATATTATATAAGAGTACTTTTTTTGATTCCAATGGTTATCTATGTAAACATGTAAACCCTTCCAGAGGCGCCGCCGCCTACTAACCAGTTCTGCGTTGTATGGAAATTACACACAGCAGGGACATTGGTTACCAACGGATCGGTCAAATGAGCCAATTGATTCCCTTGACGATCATAGACATCGAAATACTTGTTCATATTGGCAATCACAAACTTTTCTGAATCTTGTGAAAGTTTGTGCCATCTAGCTTTCAAGATGGAAACCCATCTACCTGTTTGACAGTTGTGTCTGATCTTATGGTTTGGTTGCAAATCAGAATCAAAAGTAAAGCCCTTGTCCTTCTTTGTGAAATCAGGACCGATGTTGAAGATATTGATTGAATCATCATATCCATTACACACCAAATCACCAGAACGATTCCAATCCACAATGGAAACAGAGAGACGGGAATCATAGGTACCATAGTTATGCAATGTGTGCAGTTTATCATCCCATTCATTCCAATTACACGTAGTTGTAGATCTAATATCCCAAACTTTCAGCGTTCTATCCAACGATGCTGTTGCCAATTGATTCTTGTTCATAGGGTTGATTGCAAACCCACCAATTTTCTTATTTGAAAGACGAAGCACCTGTCTCTTTGAATGATCATGAGCTCTTATGTCCAAACGACCAAATTCGCCTTGCATCGTGGTATAATATATCTCATTCTCATTGTTGTAGTTGATATCTGTGATACCGATATCGAAATCGTTGATGAAGAATTGTGAGGATTTCATTGTGGCCAAATCTATTGATCTTATAGAGCCATCATAAGAAGCACTGTACACTTTATTCGTGTCATTCAGATTGAACTCCAACTTGGCAATATTTTTACCATGGAGTTTGAAAGATAAGATGTCGACCTCTTCGATGTTTTGTGGATCCCATAGACCAAAGTTACCAGTAGAATCACCACCAAGGATCAACTTCCTATCCACAGATGGATGGAAACAGATATATGTCATTCTGTCTTTCGTTAGCTTGATCTCATTTGGCATGAAGTTTTCATAGATCTCCTTTGATCCAAGTTCCTTTCTCAATTTCTTTACGTCTTTTGAAGAGTTATCCTTTTTGACGATAGTCTCGTAGTAATCACCAATACTGAAATTCTTCAAATTACCCAGGAAGGATTGAAACTTCTCCAATAGTTTCTTATCATCCTCACCGTCTTCTCTCTTGGTAGTATTATCCCTCACCAAGTCTAAGAGACTTAAGTCACCATTGACTCTCAACGTCTTCAGTCTCTCCAACTCTTCACGTTCACGACGTCTCCTATCCTCTTCGAGCTCAAACTCTTTTGATTTGGCATCCGAGTCATCCAGAGCGACACCTGCAAGTCTCTTAGATCTTCTGATCGGCTGCACTTCAGCTTTGTGGCGTTTCACTCTTGGTGTTGATGTCCTCTTCCTTTTTGCAGCGTCCTCTTCCCTCTTGATACTGTGAGAAATGTCACTCGAGATCGCATTTAAATTCAACGAAGATAGGAGCTTCTTGTTTCTTTCGATGTTGGCCTGTCTCTGCCTCTCAAACTCTGATATGGCCATCTTGTGGTCTTATATCTGGTGGTTGTTCCCTAAGGACCAAATCTAAAGAACGCGTAACTTTTCACATACGGGCGGGCTGCAGGCTCTGAAAATTCCCCAGATCACTACTACAATAACAATCTAAGAGAATATCAACAGCCCCGTTTAAAGTAGCATATATAGAGAATAAATAGGGAAGACAACAGAGAGAAGAGTCTCCAGATTTTTATAGGTGTACATCAAACAAGATAAAAAACATCGGTCATAATCATAACATTTACAAGCCTCTTCTAGAAAACCTTCGATTGTCTTACTTGTTGGCCAAACCCTTAACCAACTCCAAGTACTTCTCGGTGGAGAAGGACTTTGGTCTCTCGATTGGAGCACCGACGGCACGGTCAATGATCAACTGAGGCAAAACACCAAAGGCTCTGGAGACACCGAACAACACGGTGTAGAAGGAGGCCTCAGTCAAACCGTAATACTGCAAGAGAACACCAGAGTGAGAATCAACGTTTGGCCATGGGTTCTTGGTCTTACCGTGCTTGGTCAACACACCTGGAGCAACGTCGTAGATGGAGGAGACAAGCTTGAACATGTCGAAATCTGGCAAGTGCTTTAAGGCAAACTCTCTTTGAGCGGTGTAACGAGGATCGGTCTTTCTCAAGACGGCGTGACCGTAACCTGGAACGACTCTACCAGCGTTCAAAGTGTCCCACAAGTATTTTTCGATAGTCTCCTTGGAGAAGTCGTTACCAACAGCCTCCTTGAATTGTTGCAACCATTCCAAAACTTCTTGGTTGGCACGACCATGGAGTGGACCAGCCAACCCGTTCATACCGGCAGCGAAGGACAAGAATGGAGAGGACAAAGCGGAACCAACCAAGTGGGTGGTGTGGGCAGAAACGTTACCACCTTCGTGGTCGGAGTGGATAGTCAAGTACAATCTCATCAACTCGACGAACTCAGCGTTGGACCCGAAACCCAAAAGGTTTGCCAAGTTGGCACCGTAATCCAAGTCTTTGTTGATAGCTGCGAGCTTACCGTCCTTGAAGACGTTTTGGTAGATTCTGGCAGCAATGTTTGGCAACTTAGCCAAAAGGTCAATAGAATCCTCAAAAGTGTAGTTCCAGTAGTCCTTCTTGGAGACACCGGCAGCATAAGCCTTAGCGAATTGGGACTCAGACTCCAAAGCGGTGACAGCCATGGAGAATTGGGCCATTGGGTGCAAGTTAGATGGAGCACGGTCAATGATCTCTTCAACGTGCTTTGGCAGAGCGGATCTGGCAGCCAATTCAGCAGACAATTGCTTAGTTTGTTGTTGAGTTGGAACCTCACCTGTCAACAAGAGCCAGAACAAAGCCTCTGGCAATGGTTCTTCACCACCTTCAGCCTTTGGCAATTCCTTCTGAATATCTGGGATGGTTCTTCCTCTGAATCTGATACCCTCAACTGGGTCCAAGACGGAACCTTCCCAGACAAGGCCCTTGATACCACGCATACCACCGTAAGCCTGGTCCAAAGTGACCTCACCAATAACAGTAGAGCCGTATTCTTTCTTCAAGGACTTGATTTGTTCAACCTTCTCTGGGATCAACTCAGCGAAACGTTGCTTCAAAGTCTTCTCGCTGCTGGAGTAGTATCTTGCTGCAAAGAGCTGTGTGGTGTTCTTCTTCAAGAGCGGGTTAGCTCTGACGGATTGTGCGAGTCTGAGAGACATTGTGCGTTTTTGAATTGGTGACTGGTTGTCAAGGTGAGGAAGAAACTAGGGGGGCAAGCCAGTCGGTATAAATACGTTTTGAACGGGCGACGTGGGACGGCCCACGCACAATGCACAAGGTCATCACTTTTTTGGTGCAAGACAAGGCAGCCCAGTCGGAGCCTAAAGCGGTTGAACGCAAAGATTGTAGGCCCCGTCGCGAACGGGTGGTCTGGGGAGGATCAAGGGATCTCTCTCGTTAGCCAATGATCTCCAAGAAGGCAGGCAGAACACACAAAGGGCCCCACTGCCCCACTGGGTGGAGCTGACCCCACCAAAAAACGGGTTCAAACGTTGGGGTAATCCGGGGTACCAATATCAATATCAATACTGTCAGGATGAATCAACGACGGGTCGGCATTGATATCGGCCTTTGTACAATCGACTTGAGCAATATCTTAAACAGATGAACAGAAGAACAGCACCCACCCGCGAGCCAATCGATCCGCGAGTTTTTCCGCTGACGAGCCACTCAATTTGCGGCCCGTGTTTTTGAAAAGTCTGTCCTGCCGGGCCCGAGAAAGGAACAAAGTACAGGCAGGACACAACAGCAAAGCCGTTGTAAACAAAGAGGTGCGTGTGCTCCACCGGCATCCGTCATGGATGGTTGACACAAACCGATTGTTATATAACTGTCACAATCATAGCTTCTAATGGTGCAGCAATGTTGTACCATGGAGGCTGGAGATCTATCAACTGGACTAACCAAACAACTACCTTTCAATTCCACCATCCCACCGAATACCAGCATGACCGGGAAAAGATGTCAAGCTTCCCACCGGCTTGCACCACCACCACCACCATCCCCCCCCAGATTTTCTCTTCAACCGAGTGATTGGTGATCTGGGTGGAATCTGGGTGTTCTTTGATCAAGGGAGTGGCCCAAAATGGTGTTCGAGTTGTGGAAATTGTAGAGATTCGTAATTAGTTGTTAACAAATCACAGGTGATGCAATGGATATTCTAGAGGAGGATTCACTGTTGGGGGTCTCATTATAACTGGACCCTTCCAGCACTTTCAAATCAGGACAAATAGTTAGCCAAGATTCGACGATAACATGACCCTATAATATAGCCCTGGGCTCTGTACACCCTTTTCTGTCGTTGCCTAATCCACCATGATAGTTCGTATCTCTTTGCTCATTCTGGTCCTACGGACATAAGAAAGGCAGCAGTGTACTCGATCTTGGTATTCGTACAGTATTATATACTTCCGTCCCACTCTCCACTTGATCACTTATCACGTGTACAGATTTCCAAACTTCGTTTATCGCTCAGTCATGTGGAGAATCTACATCCATATACGGCAGGTTGCGAGAAGATGTGCCCCTGAATTCTATGTCATATCTTCTAGTGCCCGAAATGACATCACTAAATCTTCATTTGGAGGATTCTTAATTAATGAGGATTTCAAAGATCGTACAATGTTTTTCGAGGGGCGCTGTACTCGTTAAAGGCGAAATCATATGAATTGATGCACTTTTGAAGGACGATATCCTCTCGCTAATATTAATAAAGACTTTAGGGCACTCTAATTCAAAAAGAACAGCGAAAAGACAACTGAGATCATCCTTCTGACGCACATATAATACATCTATCAAGAACGCTACAACGGACATTAGAGCAGAACATTAATTGATTTTTTTCCTTTAACCTTAGCCGCTAAGAATAATGTTATTATCTTTTTTATTGCTCCATGCTTGCATCTCTGCATTAATCTTTTTCTGATATCAAACCATACACAATGTACAATTCTGAATCTTACTGGCCATACTTCAATTTTAATACTTATCTCATAATTCCTATACCGTAAAACTTTTCTACTAGTCTAGTTAATTACTTGAGTTTGATATCTGCCAGAATAGC